>APFE031563380.1:44977-61576 GCA_000404065.3 Pinus taeda
TACACCATCTTGACTTCGAGGCCCAGAGATGTAATCCCTCCTGGACAAACTCCATTATCAAGGTCTTGTTATTTTATGTTGTTGATGATTTTCATGTTCCTCTTCTTTATAGCATGCACATGTATTCATTTATGTTCTTTTAAAAATGTTATTTAACACATCACGAAAGTAAAAGGTCTTGGAAGGGTCCTTCGTTACACCTGGACCTAGAGCAAGTGGTATCAAAGAAGTCTTTGTGTTGATGTGAATTGCAACGTGAACAATGGAACGTGAAACGATAGAGGATGAAAAGCCAATGTACGAGACCATGCTCAACATATCCAAAAGAGTGGAAACCATGTATGAAACTCTACAGAAAGAGACGGAGGAAAAGGAGCGATTGCAGCTTCAGTTGCAAGCCATAGAAGAGGACATCGAAGAACTAAAGCACAACTAGCAGAATCTTCAAATAGAGAATGTTGAATTGAAGATGCATCTACATAAAGAGAAAGATGAGAAACATGGCTTGCTACGACAACTAAAAGTAAAGGACGAGGCCTTGGAAAATCTATAGCATGACCCATTTGAGGTAAAATGTAATTCTCTAAATTCATGTATGTTTCCTGATGATGATTTCGCTATTTTTCAAAATCATACCACATGAATTGGCTCCAAACTGTTGAAGAAAATGGGTTATGAAGGAAAAGGCTTGGGCATTAATGGCCAAGGCATTGTCAACCCCATCAAAGTAGAGGAATTACCTTGTTGAACAAGATTTGGGTATGTCAAAAAGGAAGTTGGGGAATGTGCCACGACAATTAGTGAACCACCAACAATGGATGATGAGAAGCCTTCATCATTTCTTTCCAAATCAATAAAGGAGGTAAAAGATGTTGATTTCCTTTGTGGAGATCCCAATTATAGGGACAAACATGAGGCTCCTTACCATGATGAAGCATGAGAAGGAAGAGAAACTTGGTGTTAATAACAAAGGTATAACTCAACCATTGGAGGTTAGGCAGAGACCACAAATTACAGGTTCGAGATACATCAAATGAGAATGCTCAAAGGTGTCGTATGCTTCCGAGACATTGTCAAAATCGTCGAGGAAAGAGAATGATGGGAACCCATCTCCATCATCCCATGTAAGTTTCCATGGCAAGGGAAAAGCTGAGGCAAGCTTTCATCACCATACTTACACTAGAGACATCAAGGGAAGGTATAGCCACTCTCAACATTTGAATGTTCATTTTGATTATGATCATGTTGTTAATGATGAACGTAAAACATGGTATCAAAAGACATGTACCTTTTTTGGATTACATAACCATACATTTTCTAAGTGTTGGAAAAGAATGACATCACACAAAAGAATGAGACATGAAAGACCCTATCAACAACATGTAAAGAAACAAGTTGAGCAAATCTGGAAGAAGAAGATGTATTGCAGTCATTGCAATAGAATTGACGATCAAAGAGCCACAAGTTGGAGCCTCCATCCAGAGAAACACCTTAAAGACAACACGTTGGTGCATGAACTAGGTAAAACGATTGATCGACAAGCAAGACCATCATAGGGTGATGACTCGTTCACCTTCATAAGTGAAAAATTATTTCTAGACATGTTAGTGTTTCATGGTCGTACTTTTGTAAATCATTTGTTGCATTTTAAAATGTAAAAGTGATGATGTGTTTTCCATCACTTGTTCAACAAAACTGATGTCTAGTCTTATTTTATGTGGCATGATAAACTGTGAAAGTGATGTCGTGTTTCCATCACTTGCCAAAACAAATAGTGTTTGGCCTTATCTTTGTAAATCATGGGTTGCAGTGATGTTGTGTTTTCCATCACTTGTTGAAGCAACAATCATACGTTGGCCTTGTTTTTGTAGCAGGGGTATTGTATCCATGTTGTTGTAAACTTGACCACTGAGTAAGTGTTATGAAATCGTGGCAAGTGAAAGATGCTTGGGTTGTTAGTTGGTCAGTTAAGGAAAACATGTAATTTGAAAAACAATGTACTACAGATTGCAGGTGTCTGCTCATCACTTATGACTTCGAAGAACAAAGGTGAAGGGGATGGAAGCGAGACCTTTGAGGATGCTTGTGGTGCAAACAAGGTATAGAGAAGTTGCAGATTATTTTTCATGCTTTTGGAGGACCAAAATCTCCTCAGTGTGGAGGATTGATCCAGGTGGCTCCAGAGGCACACATATGACAAAGAGGGCTTATGAATGGTAAAAAATCAAAGTGTTTGGATTATTCTCAAACCATGTTCACGTTAAAGGTCTCGTTGTTCTGATCGTGGTGGAGTGAACAATTCGTTAATCTAAGTCTAGATGAAGGAGATAGAGGCAGTCAAAGTTGGGTTGACTTTTTGCTAATTGGGCAAGCTTAATGGAGACATAATTTGGACTTTTTCTGGCGGACAAAATCTAGCCAAATCCATCCAGATTCTGGAAAAAATTGTGACCTCGTTTAAATGTCTCCTTGGGTCAAAAAGCCCAGATTTGAAAAACTGCCATATTATTTTTAAATAACAAAAATTATTTAAAAAAGAGGGTGGTAGGCCACCAACCCCACCACCCCAATCTGTATCATAATGTATTAATGGAGGGGTGGGCCACTACCCCCTACCCTTGCCCCCATACTACGAAAGCATCTAACCATAAAAACAATGTGGAGTGGACAGCCATGACCTCGCCACCCCAGGAACGACGCAACGAGAGTTATATTAGTGGGGGGCGTGGGTTTTCAACATCGCTGCCCCTCCATCTCACCCATTAATACAATGAACAAACAAACAAACTGCACATGCTTTAAAAAAAATGTGCTTTTCTTATATATGGCAAGGCCAAGATTTGATCCCCCAACCTCTGTGCTCCAAATATATCTACCGACCATTGGGCCATGGGGTTTCCTTGCTAAACTCTGCCCATATTTTTTTATATAAACACTTAAAATTACTTGCATGGGGAGGAGAAAGGATTGAATGGTGGATTTGAGAATGAAGGTGTGGAACGAGAATGGAGCCACGTGATGCAGAATGGAACGGAGGCCAAAGACTGGCAATTTTTTCAAGGAAACCAATTTTTTTTTTAATTTATTGCAGGTGGAACCATGAGCCTAGAGAAAAGGTAGGTGGAACCATGATTGTATGAAATTCTTAGGAGGGTGAAATTTTTGGAGTGTCCAAATTGGACACTTTTTACATCGATCTTGCACCCTCAGCGACATGAACCTAATGGTGCAATAAGCTTCCTGATCTGAATAGCAGATTTGTAGAGGACTCGAAGGAGGGAAGCTTTGAGGAATCTAGGGGAATCTAAAATATTCCTTGAGCCCTAGATTTTCATTTTCCTAGAATTCAAAAATTTGACAGTCTATTTTGCACTATTCAACGCCACAAATCTGATGGGGCATTCAAATTTCTCATTTTCTCATTCTATTCTTCAACCACATTTCTAAGTGGAGTGCAGGTGTCAGCAATCATGTGTGAGCAATCGTTTCCATGCAATTGATGTTGTGAGATCGATGGTTTAAGCAGCTTTAGCAGCTTGGAACCCGCTTCTGCAAATGGCCCTTGGTTGTGAGGTATATGTAGTTTATTCATGTACTTCTTTTACTATGTATCATGCTACACAAATCCTTGATTGATGTTTGATGTGGGATCCTGTTTTCTTCCTTGCTTCATGATTCTTGCTTGATGTGACACGAAATAGTTTGTGAGATGTAGTTTTTGTCATGAGTCATCATGTTTATTTGAGATCCCTTTGTTGTTATGTTGATGGGATGCTCATGTCTTACCATGTATGAGTTTCTGTCATACTAATAGGAGTCTTTTGGCTGAGAGTTCCTTTAGTGGAACATATCTTGGAGCCACTCTTGCGTGAGGTCATTTTTCCTTGTATGATAGCGACATCATCTCTTATGTACATCATCACTATTGAAAACTCTTAATGCAGTGGCCTACAAAATCTTAACATCAGGGCCCAGAGACGTAGTCCCTCCTAGATGAACTCCGTTATCAACGTCTTGTTATTTTATGTTGCTGATGATTGTCATGTTCGTCTTCTTTACAACATGCACATGTATTCATTTATTTTCTTTTAAAAATTCAATTTAACACATCACCAAAGTAAAATGTCTTGGAAGGGTCCTTCGTTACACCTGAACCTGGATCATTAAAGCTGCATGAAAAATAGTTAATGTGAATTTCAACATGTAGAAACTAACTATTTTGTAACCTTTTTAAAAATTCTACGGTAAATAAAAGGGAGACATTCCAAGTTAGTATTTTTTTACATCTGTATTGGAATATAGCTCCATCACCCTCACTACCATAATTTATAGCTAATTAAATTATAAAGGAAGATTTCTATAGTTATGAGAACAATCACCCTTTCATGATACATGGGGGATCACGCCCATTGAATGTCCTGGAGTGACCATGCTAAATGAATTTGTGAACTCCCACAACAATCTTCACTAGACTATTATTTTATTGGTTCCTGAAAAAATTGACAACTTCGTTGGGGAATGCAGTGGCATCTACAATTAACTCTATCTTACAACCAAATTATTTTAGGTTTATAAAATCCGCTCTCTCTTTTTATATAGAGGATTAAATGATTTAGTAGATGAAATAAATTTTCAATACAGACATCTAAAGGTATAAAAATATGGTACATCTCTACTATTTATATAGAGTTTTATTGATAGTCTCTAAAATTAAAAAAAAAAAAGTAAATTTTATAATAGTTTATCTAGGCAAAAAATAAAATAAGAAGTAAAATTTTAATAATCATATTCGTATTTATATTGAGGATAGTTTCTTCATTGTGACATTTAAAGAACACATATGTGTGTGAATGCTTACCAAATTAAAATGCAGATATTTGAATAATGGAAGAATTAACAAACTAATCGCTACATTGAAATGGTTGTTTAAATAGTGATGGAACAGATTCCATATAAACCCCCAATTTTTATAAACCCATGATTCCACATTCCATGAATTGTAGATACATTTTACTGGACAAAAAAGAGAATTCCAACAACTTTGGGTTAATAGAAAAATATAAGAGAGTGAAAATAAATTACACAGGGAGAAACAAATACAAATAATTGGCATTACCATAAAAATAGGTGAAATATATATTGATACTTACCATTACCATAAAAATACAGTGAATGGTAGAATGCAGTTGAATTTCACTCGAAAAAAAACGTTTCCAACAATTTTGGGTGAATAGAAAAATATAATAGAGTGATAATAAATTCCACGAGGAGAAACCAATCCAAATAATTCATATTCATAAATCATTGGTATTCCCATAAAAAGAAGGTGAAATATATTTGTATACATACCATTACCTTAAAAATAGGGTGAATGGGAAAATTTAGTTTGAATTTTACAAGGCGAAATGATTTTTTAAACTCACCCCATCAAATTCCCATGGGCTAATAGTTTACCACTTATTTTTTTAATTAATATTAGGACATGCATATTCAAACCCATATTTGTAAAAAATATGCCCAACCACAATAAATAACCCCCTAAGTTTTCCCATGGGAAAAATTTCTCGCCTAAAATTTTCCATGCCTTCTACTTCCATGAGGTTCTCTTCATTTGTCATGATAACATCATCTCTCTGTCTAGATGCTTGAATTTCTGATCTATTTCCTCATGCATATTTGAAATTATTATTTTTTGGTGCTACCATGTGTTTCTTTCTTGATCCTTCAAGCGGTCTTTCCTAATTGTTCTTCTACTTTAGGGCATCTCGACCTTTCAACAAATCCGCTAACACTTCAAAGATATTTCCCATTGCTTTTATTTTGGGTACACAAGGAGCATCGGTTTTCTTATCGTGGAGTTTATTTGAGGAAATATTTGTGAACGGTTCACTATATTTGGCCTTTACATATTTTATGCCCCTTTTGGGCTCATTGAGAGGGAAATCACAGAGCAGGTGCCAGTGCACATGGAACCTCCTGCATTTGAAGGGGATGTGCTCATAGTCTAACATTTGTCTCCAATCTATATCCTATGATTTCAAGTTGATTTCTTCTAAGATGGTGCTTAAAATTTTCATGCAAACACATATTTTGGCATCTGAGGTATGCTTTCCCTACTTAGTTTTCTCCTACAAGAATATAAATTCTCCCAGTTTATTGGCAATCCCCTCTAGAGTTTCTAGATCCAATTATTCTTGGGAAAGAGAATACATGCACATCTAAATGAGAGCCCATTAAAACTATTATTTTTTAGAGTTGAAACATTAACCTAGTGACACATATATAGCCCAACTAGGTTGAAAAAGTATGGTCTCCCTTCCATCACAACATTTAGGTCTTCCACTACAGAGAAAATAATAGTAAAAAATCCTTTTGAACCTAGTTTTACCTCATAATAATATTTCAATTTCCATATTTTTGCAATATAATGGACAAGTTCCTTTTACGTTAGGCATATACCAATGAACTTGTAGATAAGCACATGGGCCCACATTTGTTGTATTCTCGCATTTATCCTAGCTAAGGGAATGTGGATCCTTATAATTTTTGTCAATTTAGAAATAGAAGTGCTCATAGTATTTTTTTTTTCCGGGGGAGGGGGCTTCTCTGACTCATGGAGGGAGTTTTATCCTATGTCTAACCCAATGGTCTAAGCCCTAATTGAATTTCAGGTATCATGCGATGTTCGATGGTTGAATATTAAGGAGTGGGTGGAGGGCCAACACTTTGCCTCCACCCCTCCCACCCCATTGAGGTCGTCATTCATCAGTGTAATTAGCATGGACCATTACCAATGATGAGGGCATATGGAGGGAAGGAAGGGTAGTGTTCTAACATCTACATACATAAACCCTAGATTGAGTGAGGTTCAAAGCAGTGAGTAACACAGAGCGAATTTGAGGCTTCAAAATACTGGGCACTATATCAATTTTAATTTTTTATTATTTTCTAATTGAGCCAACATATAAATGTTTACAAACAAAAATTTACACCAATACAACATCGCCCCCATACTAGGTTGTAGAGCACCTTTTACTGCAATAATAAGTGTCATAAGAGAAAATTTTAACTTCATATTTATCATTTTTGTGTATTTATTTATGGTTATTCAAATAAATTTATTTTACACGTTTGTGATATGACATTATATTCAATATTAAAAGCTTACCATCAATAATTTTCCCTAAATATAAATGTCTGATTGTTATTTATATAAATTGGAGCATCTGTAAATCATTTCTTGATTTTATTTTATTTTATTTTATTGTCACTTAGTGAATTTGATACGATTAAATAAAAAATATTGTTCTTTTTTAATAGGAACCAGATTTTTTTTGGAGAAGTGGTAATTTTGAAATATCACAATTGGGGAAAAAAATTGCTCACCAAACCACTCTAGCTAAGTCCTTTCATAAAAAAATATAAATGAAATAAAAACAAAAAAAATGAATTAATGAAAAAAAAAAAAAAATTTGTGATGAAACTATATTTGACATCAAATCAATGATGTTTGTATGTATATATATATTTATATATGTATATCTTATAGTTTTTTTTGCAATTGGAGTGAAGAATAAATTTTAAATTAGGTCCTTATCTTATTTCAATTGATCATATACATTGCGAAAAAAATTAAACAAATTTTTTTTTCGGTTAGAAGTGTGTTTATTCGAGGGAAAATTTAGAAATTTTAATTTTTAAGAGTTTATTTTTTTTCTTGACAAGTTTTTATGATTTTATTTATTCCCAAAGGTTTAGATTGACTTATATTTACCTCAAAAATCCTCTTCCACATAAATTTGTATAAACCCCATGTTAAAATATCATTACCCGTCTTCCCTATTCGCTCACCATTTCGTGAAAAAAGAATGTCATACCAACTTGTTTTCAAAACAGATCCTACATTTGGAGGAATGCCTCTATCCTTAATGTTGAATCAACCCCTTTGTAGCTACTAGATGCTCATAATCTACTTGGGCTCCATATGTCACTCTAGTTCTAATATGGATATAGGAACAATAAGGAACTTATTGAACCAAGGTGCTTCAAGGACATATGATAATCGCTTACCATTGCATCACTTTGAGCACTCATAAACAATATGAAAGCTTCTATATTGGGACATACACCAAAGCTAATTAATGTCCTAAAAGACACCAATAAATCATTATCAAGGGAGACACTACTCAAAATTTAGGGAACCCTACCCAGAAGTCTAACAATTAGCATAAATACCTTAGTTCCATCTTCACTTTCATTTTTTACCTTAAATATATGAATGAATATGAACAAATATTAGTGATTTATACCTAAGTAAAAGGTGTAGAGTGCTCTACATTTCTAAATAGATGTTCCCATTTTGTATTTTCCAAATATGATGCAAAATATTGACTTTGAGTATCTATCATGTTGTGTGAAACTTGATGGTTTATAGAAGTCTTTCTCTTGGAATGTGTTATAACTCTATTTCTTACTCTAGTATTCTCAAGGGCTACTATTGTCATCTTGTCAACATCACATGATTCTACTTGGAAAAACCATATTTTTGGGCATGGTCATTCTTTTCCTAGCTATAAGATTGATTGGTCACTTATTGCTCTCATGTAAGGAGAAATTGGTCACGTGTTTCCCTCATGAAACAAGTTGGCTCCAATATAAAATTCTAGATGTAGCAAGTTACAAGCATATCAACTAAGTATAGATTGGTTATAATACATAATGAAGCATGGAACATATGCATGACATGCTCTATCCAAGCTCTAAATTTAAAAATTATCTCTTCTCTTCTCCCTTATTCCTATAAGGAGAAGCTTCATGGGGAACATTAAAAACATAGAGCTATAACTAGATAACCTTATGCTGCCAAAATATAACTAGGGAAAGACTTTTGCTATTTCTCGAAATTCATTATTGGTCCATTTGCATTTTATAAAGAGTTGAAGAATTTCTTAGGGAGGTTGGAGTTAGAAGGTACTTCAATGGTCTCAAGGTAAAATTGTATTGTTTTAATTTCTTTCATTATTAATATACATCTATGTCATTTTCCCTCCTGTGTGACATTTCTCTTGTATTATACATTAGTATATGTACCTTTTCTTGTGATAGGTAAATTATAATTGGTTGTTATATACATTCTATTTATGCAAAGCTTATTTGGGAGAGGTATGTTTTATAATTTATGTGCAAATAATGATTGTTGGATCTAGGAGTGGAGTCCTTGAGTTGCAACAATTGGGATCATGTGAGGAGAAGCATTAAAAGAAGGTAAGGTATGCTCTCTCTTCCTCATTAGAATATACTAAATGAACAATTTAGATATAGTGGGAAGGGTCATATGGATGCATCCATAGTATATCAACAATGTCAATTAGATCAATGAGAGGATTGACCTATTCATATAAAAAGGCTATTTGTTATTCTATAGTTTGAAAAACTCCACTATTTATTTTGTCTCTAACATTTTTTGTAGCCTGTGACTATTTATTTTCTTTTTTGGTGTTGAAAACCTCAAAATTCCTAAAATTTCAACTAAATTTATTTTATTTCTTAGCTTTTAACCCCTTTTTCCTCTATTTTCTCAACATAAGTGACCAATGTCTTTCTACAATCATGCAAGGAGGTCCATAGACTTTTCGATCTCTTGTTGTTAAATGGTAACCTTTGACAAATGCTTTAAAGGAGGATTTTGAGATGTTTTATATATCCTACTCTCATATTTCTTAAAATATTGATCTTGGGAGGTCATAAATATTTTGTAACTAACTTGTACATGTTTTGATGGATGTCCTTTATAATATTTTTTTATTAATTGGGTATAAAGAACCTCATGTATATTTTATATTTTGTTTCACGATGCAAATGCGATTGACTCGATGAATAGTAATTCACACATTATTCTTGTGCATAATACTTTCAAATTTTTTATGTAATGTGTTTCCTTTTCTTTTTGAGTTTTATTTGAAATATAGAAGAAATGTTTTCTACATAGTCATCATTTATAATTTGTTTTTGTGTTACTTCATGTATTGACATTGTCTCATGGGTAGTCACGTTGTCAATATCATACAACTTTTAATTTTTAGCTTTTGAATACATCATGCATTTTTATTTTCAATATTATTATTAATGAAAACAAAGAAAACTCTTTTCATCTCATAATCATGTAGACTCAGCATTTTTTGGGTCTCCTTTTATATGTCACATTAGTGTGTTGTTTGAAATATTTTGGATCTAAAAATTTTCTCAAGATGGTTGCAATTACATTTGGAGTGTAAGATTTCAATCATTTCTTAAGCTTGTGAAAAGTGAATGTTCTCATCTTCTTTATACAACTTACAAAGTATGAACAATTTTCATTTTGTGTCATTTTCATATTCTAGTTTTCTTTGGGATAGGAAAGAGTGAAAACAACATTTGGTCCTTTCCATGCCCTCTTTTAGTAACAAGTATCTAATAAAAGGAAAAATTAACCTAATTTAAAAATGACTAGACTCTCTTTGTTTTAGCAAACCAACTTAGTCAGGGAATTATGACAATGGTGTAAGGTTTGAGACTGAACACTCAAAGGTTGTAAAACTAAAACTAATACCTCACTAGGGAGAGGGCTTAAGTACATTAGTATAAAAGAATGCTTACTAATAAATGACCTATATCATAGGTTTCATGCATGATTTCACATGAGAACGAGTGGTCTAATATGCCCTCTTCACTTTTTCTATTGTATATTGACAACTACATGTACGGGGGTTTTGGAGCGAAGTGGTTTCACTTCTCTTTAAAATTTTGGGCTTTACTTCTAAGAAGGTTTTACTTACCTTCCTTTTCCTTCAAAGCGTAAGTAGAAATGTTTGTACATTTAATTATTAGCCTAGAGCTTGTATGAGACTTGTGAACTACCATGTATTAGATATTCAAGAGAAACTACCTGGGCAATGGTTTTAGGTGAAGTTGTAGTCTTAAACATGTTAGTTGTGGATGAATCTCAATAGTTTAGTTTTGCAAATAATTTCTTAAAATTATAAGTCTAATTGTTACTGATAGAAAAATACTTGGAACAAAAAACCTCAATTAATGTCCAACATATTATAGTTAAAATAAACCTTGCAAAAAGTGGAACTCACTCTCTTTAGGAATCAAAATTATTAAACCCTAATACTATAGAGTTTTGGGTTTTTAAGTAGAGATTTATTAGATATGTTGTGATAAACTATCAAATGGAATATCCATGGTATCTTATGGATCATGTTGATATAAGAGAAAGTTTATTTGGGTATATTGTGGAGATTTGCAGGGGATCTAGACTGGCTAAGCCAAATTTAGAAACTTGTAGTCATGGCCGAAAAATCTATGAATAACCATCATGATCCTACAAAGGTGATATTTTGACAGTTGGAAGAACAAGCTACATATATAACTTGTTATGTGAATCTGCTCATGTTGGCCCTAAATAATAATCTAGGGTTATTTGGAGAAGATGTGGGTTTAAAAGTAGTGGAAAACTCATAAGGGATATCAGGAGATTAGAAAGAATCAAATAACTAGTTGAAGAAAGGACTAAAAAACATCAACCTAGTCTGAGTGTTGTGAACCATTCCTAATCTTTGTTCAAAATTGAAGAAAAGGTCTATATGAAGCCATACCAAGGTGAGATCAACAACATAAAGAAAAATAACTAGTTCCAACAATTGTATGTGTATTTTAGTGTTCATCATATGGGGGAAGAACTAAATATTAATTCATTTGTGTGGCTAAAATTAGAGGTTCAACCATAGCCTGGTGGGAATGCGACACTAAGACTTTGAGGTTGGAGGGAGGTCCTCTAGTGAGTACGTGGGAGGACTTTAAAACCTTCATAAAGTCATAGTTTTACCCTATCAGGTATGTAAAGGACTAGTAGATCCGGTGGGACTACTTTGGGGAGAAACAAATGTAGAATGTATAGGAGTACACCACAAAATTTAGAAATTTGGCCATAATGTTGGGCATCTCCTCAAAGGACCCATTGTTCTCCTCAAGTATTTCGAGGGTCTACATAGCCATCTTTGGAAGCAAGTGATTTTGTTCAAGCTCCAATTGGTGGATGAGGTTGTTGCATAAGCATAGTACCTAGAGAACATAGGCCTAAAGAAAGGGAAATCATGTGGATGAAGGAATAAGGAGAAACATGAAACTTCTAATGAGGGGAAGAAGAAGTAGAAAGAAGAAAAATATAAATATATGGTAGCCACTACACACCAGTGCAAAGATTCCAACAACCACTACAAAATTGACAACCATACAAAGGAGAAGTGTGGGAAGTTGCATCCATAGATTAACCTAAAGGACAAAAAGAGATGAATTTGATTAGCCTCTAGTAACATGAAGAGAAAGAAATGACCAAACTCTTTGACCTAGAGATACAAGTCAAGAACAAAAGGATTGATGTTATGTTTAACTCAGGATCACAGGTGAATCTCATTGCAACATAGATGGTCAAAAAATTGGGATTGCAATTTCATGATCATCCAAGCCCATATCCATTTTGATGGGTAAATAAGGATGTAGAGTTGAAGGTAATGAAACAATGCGAAAATAGATTTTTTATCGGTGTTGACTTTTTTGATGGATTAAAACTAGATGTAGTCCTCCTTGATGTATGTGTAGTGGTATTTGTAAGTCCCTACTTATCTATGTGGGATGTAATATTCATGCAAGACAACTGACACCATCTTGTCAAGGATGCAAAATTATTCACCATCAATGCACACAAAGGCAAGTAAAAAATTTCACTAGTAAGTGCCAACCAAGCCAAGAAACTAGTCAATCCTAACAAGAAGTATTTCTTAATTTTTTTTAGGAAAGAATCAGTTTGTAGAAAAGTCATGAACATCAAAGGCATCCTCGGAGGGGTGTACTAAGAAATATAAATAGAAACTAGTAGAGTTTGTGTAGGTATACAAGGATGTGTTCTAGAAACCTAAAGGGTTACCACCCAAGAGAGAAGTAGGACATGAGATTGAGTTATTTCGATACTCCCCATTTCCAGGCATTGGGTTGTATAGGAAATATTTTATAAAAGGAAGTGAGGTGAGGAAATAGTTACAAAATCTGCTCAAACAAGGTGTCATTTGAATGGGTACATCACCATGTCGATCACCACCATCATTGTGCCAAAGAAGGATGGTACTTAGTGAATGTGAATTAACTATAGGGCACTAAAAAAAAAAACACACTCAAGAAAAGGTACCACCTACCCATAATAGATGATCTATTAGATTACTTGTAGCAGGAGAAATACTTCCCCAAGCAAGACTTAACGTATGGATATCACCAAGTTTCTTTCAAAGAAGAAGACACCTGGAAAACTTCCTTCAAACACAAGAAATGTTTTTATGAGTGGTTAGTCATGCCATTTGGCCCATGCAATGCAATAGCTATAGTTATGAGGTTAATTAGTGATATAATATGCCCTTTTATAGATTCATTTGTTATATCTATTTACATGATATACCAGTATACAATGCTACGTAATAGGAGAACATCTCACTTTTGACATAGGTACAAGAGACATTAGAAAAGGTTCCAACTACTAGAAAATTGTTATAGCTCCAAAATCCACCCCCTAGGGTCTAATATAAAGGAACAACCCTTTCCAAGTCAGATGGTCATGTTATCATTAGTGGAACACTCTAAAAATATGGTTGTCATGGATTCAGAAATGATGAAACAATAGTGTCAATAGTGAACCAATAAGCCTATATATGCCCTTTGATACTATAATGGGTGAAACATAAGCCTAGTAATGCCCTTTTTTGATGGAGATCAAGAAACAGAGTGACTGTTCTAATGGGTAAGCATTGTTTTTTTCCAGTTTGATCAAATCATGATTGATTTGGTCATGTTTAATCATAACCTATGGCATGGTGAATAATGTTTGTAGGTTTGATGTTAAAAATCATGAGAAAATTATATAAGTTATTTCCACTAGTCACAGGAAGAGGAACATTGTTGTATGCCAAAATACTAGAGAAGTTTTCCATGATAAACTTATGCTAACAGGTTCTAATTCCAATGAGCATAGAGGTAGGAAGAGTGACCCAACAATCTCCCACTTGTTGTTTTCTTTCCACAAGGGGCTATGGGAGAGCTTAGTCATTTATCCAGCCCTACAATGCCCATTGTTTCTCCACACCAATAGAACTTCTTAGAGCTCACAAATTTTGTCAATGCATCTACAATATTCTTAAAAGTGTCCACCTTTACTAGAAGCAGTCTTTTGTCTTCTATCATATCCCTCACAAACTGATATTGAACATCAATGTGTTTTGTCTTTGAATGATATGTATGGTTCTTTGCCAAGAAAAATTCACTTTGACTATCACAGTCTATCCTTATAGCTCCTTGTACTAACCCCATACTTGAACACAATCTCTGCAACCAAACTGCTTCCTTCCTTGCATGAGTGGCTGCCATGTATTCTGCCTCTGTAGTTGATAGTGCCACTACAAATTGTTTCTTTCTCATCCAACTAATTGTACCTCCAAATAGGTTAAACATATACCCACTTGTAGATCTTCTCTAATCTAGATCTCCAACCTAGTCTGCATCAACAAAGCCACCAATATCCAACACTCTGTCCAATCTTGATCTTCCTTGGTAGCACAAACCATAATCACTATTACCACACAAATACCTGAAAACCCGCTTCACTGTTGTCCAATGCTCCTTTACTATTTTTGACATAAACCTACTCAATACTCCCACTGCATGTGCAATGTCTGGTCTAGTATAGACTATTGCATAGATCAGGCTATTGACTGCACTTGCATATGGAACACTGGACATGTCCTCTTCCTCTTCTTGTGCCTTGGGACACTGTTCAACAAATAACTTCACACCTACATGAATAGGAACCTTCACCTGTTTACTATCCCGCATATTAAACTTTTTCAGTATTGTCTCGACATACTTTCTCTGGTTTAACCAAATCTTCCTCTTTTCCTGATCTCTTTTAATTTCCATCCCCAAAATATAGTTTGCAGCACCAAGATCTTTCATGTCGAATTTGATGGACAATTGGTTCTTCAAATCCTGGATAATTTCTTCGTCATTTCCAACGAGCAACATATCATCCACATATAAGACCAGATAAATAACATGGTCACAAATTAATTTAAAATACACACAGTGATCTGCTTTGATTTTGGTGAAGCCAAGTACCTGTATAAATGTATCAAATATCTGATACCACATCCTTCATGACTGTTTTAACCCATACAGAGACTCTTTAACTTTCATACCAGTCCTTTCTTACCCTTCACCACAAAACCTTCAGGTTGCTTCATGTATATCTCCTATTCCAGATCTCTGTGAAGAAATGATGTCTTCACATCCATTTGTTTTGCCACAAAAGCAAAAGCACCAACAACAGATAGAAGTAGTCTAATAGAAGCTACCTTGGTAACAAGAGAAAAATATCACCAAATTCAATTCCCGACATCTGAGAATAACCTTTTTCTACCAATTGAGTTTTGTATTTCTTCGCCTTTCCTTGAGCATTTCTCTTCTTCTTGAACACCCATTTGTTTCCAATGGGTTTCCTTCCAGCTTGAAACTCCACTAGATCCCAAGCATCTTTTCTGTGCAAAGATGCCATTTCATGAACCATAGCCTCTTTCCAAAGTTTTCCATCCTCGGGATCTATTTCTTCCTTCATAGTTCTAGGATCATCATCAGTAATAGATAAAGAAAAATTTGAATAGAAAGTAGATGGACTATACCTTTCTAAATGCCTTCTTTCTCGAACTGATATTCTCACACCTAGAGTTTGTGGCTCTTCATCTTCTAATTCCTCATCTGTTCTAGAGTATGATTCTTCCTCATTTAGCTCAAACTCTATCTTCTCAGGTTCCTTTGATGGGATTTCATGTTTAATAACATCTTTCACCTCTCTGAATACCACATCTCAGTTCTACACAACCTTCCTTGTTACTATGTTCCAAAGCTTATAATGCTTTAAACCATCCTTATACACAATAAAGATGCACTTTTCAGATTTACTATCCAACTTGGTTCTTTTCTCCTTTGGAACATGTACATATGTATCGCATCTAAATATCCTCAGATGTGAAAGAGAGGGTTTCTTACCAGTCCATACCTCTTGTGGAGTCTTATGTACCAACGCTGATGAAGGTGATTTGTTGACTAGGTAACATGCTGTCTCCACCACCTCTTCCCAGAATTCTTGTCCTAATTGACACCACTTAGCATGCTTCTTGCCCTTTCCATCAACGTCTTGTTCATTCTTTCTGCAACTCCCTTTTTCTCAAGTGTATATTTAGTAGTCTTCTATCCTGCTATACCACACTTCTTACAAAATTCTTCAAATTACTTACTGCAAAACCTTCCACCGTTATCTATCCTCAGCACATTTATCGTCTTCTTTGTCTAGTTTTCCACCAGAGCCTTAAATTCTTTAAACTTGTCAAAGACTTCAAATTTCTTCTTAAGGAAATATATCCATGTATTCCTTGAGAAGTCATATGTAAATGATACATAGTACATAGACTTAACCAGTGATGGAACCTTCACAGGTCCAAAGACATCACTATGCACAAGCTC
>APFE031563380.1:62810-86234 GCA_000404065.3 Pinus taeda
ACTTTTCCATGACCAATGATTCTAGCCTTCCTATCATCCCCTAAGAAGACATCACCACCATCGTATTTCTCATACTCGTAGAACCACTCTCTATGGGGAGTGAAGTGAAAGGATGCACATGATTCAATCAACGATGCCTCATGATCTACATGTGTACTTGAAGAAGTAAAGTACACATCCCCACCTTCATCTGAGATGGTTTTCACCTCTGTAGAAGGAGCATCATCAGATCCCTTTCCTTTGTCAAGAGCTTTAGATTTACAGTCCCTTTTGTAGTGCCCTTCCTTTTTGCATTTCTAGAAAACTACCTTTACAAGTTTTCTTTGAGATTAGATCTCCCTCTACATTTAGATCTCCAACTTGATGACTTATTTTTGTTTCTGTTCTAGGAATGTCCTCATACAGACAGGTCATAACCATTCTGGCTCTCCATATTTTTCTGTCTCATCTCCTCCATTAGCAAGGATGAGACTATTTCATCAAACTGCAGGGCAGTTTCATTGCTACCTATTGCAATAACCAGATTATCCCATGAATCTAGTAGAGAACACAACAAACTGATGCACTTATATTTATCTGAAATTTTAACATCAATAGACAATAACTGACTTACCACAATATTAAATGTGATCATATGCTCTGTCACTGAGTGTCCATCTCTCATCCTCAAGTTATACAACTTTTTCCGTAGTAGCAGTTTATTCATGGGAGACTTAGATTGTTACAAATTCCCTTACTTGTCCCACAAAGCCTTAGTTGTAGCTTCCCCTGATACATTCAACAATACTGAATCTGAGACACACAACCGTATTGCACTCTTTTCCTTCTAATCCAACTTCTTCCATTCTTCATCAGACACTCACATTGGTTTAGTACTTAGATCTACCATGATCCACTAATCTTTATCCACCAATACATCCTCCATCTTGAGTTTCCACAACTCAAAACTCTGACCATTACATTTATCGATCTCTATCTTTCCACTGTTCACCATCTTCTTTCACCACCAGAATCGATCCCATAGATCTCCCACTTTTCAGGGTCTACCATAGACACGAGTGAAAACCCTTAACAACAAAGGCATCGCCTTGAATCCAAAACAACTCTAATACCAAATGTAGGTCTTAATCCCATATAGAAATTACTTGCATATGAATTATAAAACACAGAAAATAAACAATACGAGAGAATAACACATAAAACACATAGACACAGAGATTTCCCTAGATCCCAAAACTGGGACTACCAGATTGATTTTTCAATATGTTCCTTTCAATGTTACAATACATATTTATACATGCCGAAGCATCCAATATCATGGACAAAAAACCATCGTGTCCAAAACCATGGACCAAAAACCATCGCACCCAAAACCATCTACGAAAACCTTAACATTAACATTGTGGCTGCATTAACATTGCGGTTGCATGCATTAACATTGTGGTTACATGGAAATATGAAGTCTTTGTTGTTGTTTGTGTGCATGAGACAATGCACTTCTCCCAATTTGGCTACATCAATAGAGATTGGATTCTTATCATAGGAAGGTGTTGATGGTGTTGGAAGTTTATCAAACAAGGGGGCCTCTTTGGTATGAACTCCCAATTAGACTTCCCACCATTTGGAGTAGGATACCCAACCAAAAATAAGGTAGGTTTCCATTACCCTTATGAATTTTCCTTGGCTGTAATCATAAACATAAGAGATTATACAAACAATCTTTGAAACAAGCAAATAAGTTGACACTATGAGGCATACAATAACAATGCATATATGGTGCTTTCATAGCAAGGAAAAAGAAAGTGAGCATCGAGAAGAAAAGTAATAGTAATATCCTAAAAGAGACACATAAGAGCATGAGAGGATCATTAGTTAACCTACAAAGTACTTCAAAAGATAAAAATGATGATAAAAGTAAGTAATAATACTCATTCAACATGATGCATACCAAAGCCAATGAAATAGTTCATTTTCATTAGTATGTGTTAACATAAACATAAACTACAAACAACGAAAGAATACTCACAATTATTCATGACATATGTATGAAAGTGTGTTAGCTCTGAGAGCTTCATATATTAAGTGAAAGTCCCAATATATACAATTACAATGTTTCCACACTAGCCCCAATAGTGGAACATTAATTCACTACTTCCTCCTCCAAAGAAAGATCTTCTTCCTATGCTAATATAGAGAAGAAAAGGTGAACAATTAAAAGTGCAAAGGCCCTTCTCTTGAGCTATGAAAGTATATTTATTGTAAATGAGGTTACTCTCCACATACCATATGACTCTTGAGCTTCTACTATGACATTTTGAATTCCTATATGACCTTTGAGATTCTACATTGCTTTAGAACTTTGTACTGACTCTTCACATTCCATGTGGGACCCTTGAGATTCCAAATATTTTACGTTTTCCTTTTTTGGAAATTACATAATTACATTCCTCGTGTGATGTGGAAAAATACATTGGCACATTGACTTTATCATGAAACTTGGACACTTGGAAATGATGACGTGGTACTTCATTGTAGAGTGTCAATGCCAATCTTGTCTTGTTGTTGCTATGACTTTGATTTCTTCATGATATATCTTTATTTTATATTAATATTCACCCATCAAACGGTCTAGGTTAATTTAAAAACCTTACAAGTTAGCATGATATATAGCCTCTTTGTCTTAGTCCAGGATTCTTTGATGTACTTTGTGATTCTTTTTTATTTTGCTCCTTCTTCACAAATTCTCTCTTGTAGCCTCTACTTGGTGATATCCCATGAGGATCAACTTGCCATGTTGAATTGATTTAAATTGTAGTTGAATTCCACATAAGATAGGCCAAAATCAGTCCAAAAATCTCCTATTTTATCTTGCTCTTCATGAAAATCACTGATTGAATCTTAGACAAAGTGCAAGACTGAGGAGGAAAGTTAGGGATTCTGTAGTGTGTAGTTCTAGGAGACAAATATTAAGGTCTAGTCATTTGACTGCACAATGTGTAATGGCTGAGGGGTTGTAGTGAAAAAAATGGACAGTTGAGGGAGATAATGACTTATTGAGGTAGGCTTGTGCACTATGATTGCGTAATGCATAGTTCAGGGAAGACTAAGCCAAGTGAATGTGTAGTTGCATAGGTGGAGGAGGCAATGAGGACTGACTATTGAATGAGTTTTTGCATAAAATATTGACTAAGAGGGATAATTTCGTAGTTTTTAGGGACAAGAGATAGATATTGAGCACTATTATTGCATAATGTGTAGTTATTGGAGGCATTGATTGCATAGTGCATAAATCGAAGAGATAAGGGTGTTTCACTATGACTTAAGACCGCAAAGTGCATATTTCCATGAGAGAGTTAACAAGCTACAAAAATTGTGAATGTTCCAAAAATAAATAAGTGTGGGATCAATCAAACAAGAGAGAACAAGACGTGTAAAAAAGTCATAAAATAACTATATCACACTTAGATAGCATGAAAATAGCCCAAGAAAATGTAGAGTACTCAAAATCCCCATGCCTCCCTTGAAACAAAAGAAAAGTGACACTTATTTCTTAGTGCAACAATTGAAATGTAGCTTTGTGACACTTAGAATACAAGTTATGATACAAGTGTTGACTATAACTAGAAAGTACACTATGTTGTGGAATACTTTCTAGCACATATTATTGTGATATAAATGATCAACCAATGCATAAGAGTGTGCTAAAGTTGACTCTAATGGTGCGCTAATGTGCAACACATGTAGGAGTGCAAATAGTTAGAAATGAAAATTCTAACAGTAAGAAAAAGTGAAAATGTCACTTGAAAAAACTATAAAAGGTGAAAGTGACACACGAAAGTGTGAAGAAAAACAAAAAAAAACACTTGTTAAAGTGAAATCAAGAAGAAACGATAGTCACAAAAGTGAAAGTGAAGGTGCACAAAAGTGAAAGTTGAGAAAACTCACTGGAATGATGATACAATTGTAGTTAGGAGTGAGAGAGATTGTCAATTGAGTTTGTGCACTATCTATCGAGAAGGATTGCATGTTTATTGTCCTTATTGATTGCACAAACTCTGTCATCAGAAATTGTGAAATTCCTAGATTCTCTGTAATATCGTCCATTGAGAACTATGCAATAAGTATCTCTTAGAGTTGTGCAGTCACTATTTGTAAAGACTGCACAAGAATTATTTTCAGAGATTATGTAGACACTAATTACAAGAATTTCACAAGCATTATCCATAAGAACTACACAATGCTTGTTATCAGAGATATACATTGGTTTCTGAGCTTTCATATGAAGGGTGTGCTTATGAAAACATCAAGAACTATGCCTGCATAAGAAAGTGGTTTCTAAAGTTAAAATATCTGAAGAAGACTTAAACACATAGAAAAATATCAAATAATCATGAGAAAACTATGACTTACTTGGAACAAAAGATATTAGGAACATAAGTAGGCTCTAAAATTAAAGTGTATGAAAAATTTTGGAGGGTGTTTGTTGCAATGACAAAAGCTGGTGACACACTCGTAGAACTCCAACTTTTGTGTTTAAGTCCCATCCTTATGTAGAATGTCTCAGTATTTGAGAAAGTATTTATTAGCCATGTACATTATCCTGAGTGTCCCTTTTATCATGTTTAAGATATAGTCACTTCTTTTCTTTTCTTAGCTTCAAACACATTTATATGACTAGCTGAATCTCAAATGTTTTGGTAGGGGAGAGGATAATAACTATACCAAACTTTTGATATTAATAGCTAAGCACATTATTAATGTTTCTATACTTCCAGTGATCCTGTTAATACCCTAGTGTAGTCTCCTAAAGGAATGAAAAGTACAGCTTCATTTCTAGTAGGAATGTTCAATACCCTGACGAAGTGTCTTACTTAAAGTCTCAAATGCACGAAGCCTTTCTCTTATTCACCATTTATTTAATTTTCTTCAAGATATGCTTGAATACTTTATTATACTTTATTTCACTGGGGTGGAAGAGCGATCATGACTTATTTTATGTGAAAGAGGGGTTGTTCCTTGTTTGAGGGACTCAAATGATACCTAAAATTAATATGCTCATTTTAATTTTTCTCATTTCCCTTCTAATCGATTGAGTTGATATGTCAAAACACAATTTAATACAAGGTCGAGTCTAGAATGAATATCCTAATAAAGATATAGGCTTCTTAGTTTGACCAATGTCTTTATGCCTGGAATGAAACATATTTTCCATCTAGAAATTAGTAACTTTAAAAGATCTATAGGCCCAAACAAAGAAGAGAAAAACAAGTTAGCCAAGAGTTTCTCATCATCACAATTTCCTTTTGAAAACTTTGTTATATTGTTCTCTTGAGCTAGACAAGAAAAAATTTCATGCATGGTCTTATTAAACAAAACCGAAAAGAAAATATATGAAAAATAAAAAAGACAAAAGCAAAGAATAATGAAAATGTAAGACTAAAAAGAAAATAAGCATGCAATACGGAAGAAGGAGACAAAGCAAATCCAAAAACTAGATGCAAAGTCAAATGCAAGGTCAATGAAATATAAAATGAAAATAGTCGTACTTCTAATCTAACTAGCTAGAAGGTCAGGGTTAAGTGTAATGAAATTTATAATGTAGCCATCAAAATTGTTTTCGAACTCTAAGTACAAAGATATGAGAAATTAAAACCCATATAAATTAGTCTGAAAAATAAAAGATAAAAGCTAGAATAACTTGCATAGAAAATTTTGTTGATATTTGTAACTTGGGAGATATTCCAAACCCTAGTCTAGTGGGTTTGGGAAGAATGTGTGCTATAGGGATTAATGCATGGGTGGTTGTGGATCAAATACCCTATCGAGTCTTCTCGGGACCCAAGATAGACTGTTTAAGATTAGTTTCAATTGTCACAAAGGTGCACACATATATTCATATTAATCCATGATTGACAAAGAAAAAGGAGAAAGATTATCTTAGCCTTTGGTGTAGTCCTAATGGATAATTGAGTGTGACAAAGTGGAAGACCTCTCGGCCAAATCCTAGATCAAAACCTACACATAAACAAGACAAAGTGTAATATCCATAGCATATAAGCCTTGATACTCAGAACATCAATATATAAGAGAATATAAACCAACATGCATCTAAACTACTTATCAATCACAGAATCAAACCAACATGTAAAGGAATACAATATGGACACAGTCAAGTCGATAACATAGAAAGATATCTATATAATTAGATAGAAGAAGAATGATTACAACCATCTTGGATAAATAAAGCCTCCTCTACTCCTTCAACACCTCTTTCTCTCTCTCTCAAGTTCCTGAAATCATAACAATATTTAAGATCTTGCAGAATTTTGACAACCATTCAACCTCTATTACAATGATCGAGCCTCCAATTTACAGATGGAGAGAAGCTCATCCTTGCCAATTCTCTCATGAGTTCCAATGAGGAAAAATCTTAGATGTTGCCTCACTTTATTGTTCTTTCCCTTCCTATGAGACTCTATTAGGAATAACAATGTCCTTAGTTAGGCATAAGGTGGATGTGTCCCTCTTTATGAGCTGACATTTGAGTGAAAATTGGAGTGTCAATCAACAAACTCATGCTTTGACCTCCAAAATATCATAAATATATAGTAACGCTACCCTTTAGGAAAAACAGAAAGTTAACCTAGGCATTAACGATTTTGGTTGAGAGCCAGAAAGCGTTATAACTCTCCCTGTCTGTTTCTCAGGTGCGTTGCCCTAGAAAATATGCTTGTAAATTAGGTATTTTTTCCAACCAATGTGTCTTTCTCCTCTAGGCTAATGAGGAGGCCATTTTTTTGTATAAAATATGCCCCCTAAAGTGTGAGGTAAGAGATGAAGGCAACGGCCAAAATACTTTATAAATATTATAGTAGAAGAGAGAGAGCACTGGATCTTCGAGACTGTGAGAGACCTAAAACAAGGAAAATATGTAAAAAATATAATATCATGTCCTGAGTTGGACTTTCCCATGCTCAACACTTGTGTCAGAGTGATTTCTTAAAAAGAGATATGACTATCATGTCCACTGATAGGCACAATGTGGAAGTTGTGTCATAATATCATCAACCTAACAAGCTATCTCTAAACACAACATATGTAGCTTGGGAGAGGGAATGAGGCTGAATGATGTAAGTCTCTACCCAAGGTCTTGGTTGTCGCTTGTCTAAAAAACATATTTCTGCACATATGAATAGGAGTTGAAGTCAAACATGTGAGAAACCATTTGATTACCAATCATTGAGGAAAATTGTTCACAGACACGAGGATGTCCACCATTAAGGATTATGGTCTTCAAGATACATGGTACAATCTAACAAGTGTGATAAGGAGGTTGTCATCAAACACTCATAGAATCATTGAATTGGGAGCCAATGATGAAAACCCTAAATCAAACGTAAGGTAACCTACCACTAAGGACTTCAAGTTCTAGGGTACTGATATGTTTCTGAATCTTATTCCTAGATAAAGTGTTGGAGTCGATAGGAAGAGTTCTAATAAAAGGTAGGAAAGGAGGTGTCCTAGATCAGTTGACATGAAACAAGACAAGAATGATTACTTTGGAGATAAATTTTGAACAATGGGTCCAACAGACGAAGGGAAATTTTGATGCATATGATGGGTGGTCGATACAGGAAGCAAAGGATAAATAAATCCCTTGCACAATAGAACGAATGAAACTAAGGTTACCAGGGAGCTCAGACTCATGAACACCAAAGAGTGTTAGGATACATGGATGTAGGAACTTCAAAGTATGAAAGCTAAACTCATAGGATGGTAAGGTTCAATGAGAGGCTGAGAAAAGAGGTTTGCTAAGGAAGTGCCATGTTTAAGGGATAAATTTCTGCAAAAAGGTCCTTCCGAATATAGATATTAGTCACTGTACGGTCCAATTTTCCCCATATTATTAAGTTTAATGAGTTGATATGGGTAAACATAGTGGTCTTTTCATATTTAGAGAGTCTGAAAATATTGTAGAGAATGACTCCAAGGGGATACCTTTGTCATGGTTGATGACCAGGTGCCACAAAGGTTTAATAGTATACATAACATAGTTCATTTTCCATAAGTTAGACCATTGATTCCAGAAAAAGTGATAAACCTATGCTTAATAGCCATCTACTTGATTTTGTTACAAGTATGAGGAGATAAAGTGAACTTGATATTCTTCATGAAATTTTAATGAGTCAAATGAAGAAAAAATTGATAGATATTCATAAAATTTTAATGATTCAAATGAAGAAAACTTGATATGTCTGTTTTAGTTTAAGGAGAGAGAAAAGAGAGATTAAAGAACTTCTTAGGTCTTCTTCATAGGAATTTTACGAGCTCGAAGAAGCTAACTCGGGGATTTTTCCATTCAAGAGAGATAAAAGGTCCCAACAATAAAGTGATCATATCTTCTTCATAGGAGTTTTAAGAGCCCAAAAAACGTAACTCTGGGATTTTTTAGTTTAAGACTGAGAAAAAGGTCCCAAAAAAGAACGTGCTCATCTGTAGTCAAACTTGGTCAACTCTGCATAAAAATACTAAAATACCATAAAAGCATAAGTGAAATTTGACATCATATCAATATGGTGCATGTTTAAACAATATTGGATTGACAAACCTCATTTTCAATGGCTAGCTAGGGTGAATCATGCCTCTAGATTTACTATAACAAGGGTGATATGCCCTCATTTTCATTGTTTAAGTTCTGTGCGAGTGTTATGGAGATAAAAGAAGAACTTTCCCAAGCTATTATGAGCAATCAAGGAAACCATTTTATGTGCCGTCAATTTCAGGTAGATGACTTCATCCCTATTTTTCATTTAAATACTTATTTCAGTCCTCTTGTTGGTTAATTTCACAGTTTTGAGCAAGCCTTAGGTGGGTTGGCTGGCTAATGTGGTTGCCTAGGCTACAACACACATTAAACACCCTTCACATGAAAGCGAGGGAACTTATCACACCCTATGAGCACAGGAGGGCCATGTTAACCAACAAAGCACAATATAAAATTGGTTTTCTTGATTTCCTAGGGGTTTTTTTCAATTAAAGACTAATTCGAGGGTTTTGTTGTGTAGGAGTTAGGCTTGCAAAATGAGCCTGTGGAGAGAAAGATTTGATGATGTCGAGGAACTACAAATGTTAAATGGTGTAGCTTGTTTGGTAGCTTTGCGAAGGTGTTGGTTACTAAGGTAAGTTAGGCTTGATCTGATAAAGAATTAGGATGATCTCCTTAAATGGATCATCCACTGGTGGCATGAATGATTGGGTGTGTTTAGGACTCAGTACCATGAGCTCTCAATTGACAAAGATGATATACATTTTCTCACTGGTTTATGGTGTAGAGGTGCATGAGTAAATTTGACAGGAGGGAGAGTTGATCCCAGGACCACCATGGAGTTGATCCAAGCATACTGTAGAGAAGGCAATCAGCTATTGAGCAACAAGCTTCCTATATAGAAGATCAAAACAAGACCTATGAGGTCTATCCTATGGATGATTTTACACCTACCAGGGTCTAAGAGTTAGCATGTGGCTACAAATGCCAAGTTTCTATTGGCATTGGACTGCATACAACTATAGGTATTCAATTAGTGCGAGGGAATCCTCTGTCAAGTGAAGCAATAATTGACAACGTGTAAGACCTAGGACCAAAGGAAGTTTGGGTATGACACTTTGATTATGTCCTTTATCCCAGAGAGAGTGCTTGTGATGAGGCCTCATATGCATCTGGGTATATCTAGTTCGAGGGAGTGTAGAAAGGAGCGATGGGCATCCCTAGCACCTTTCATTAGAGGGGGACTGATTAGACACTTTTTCAAGGATGACTTATTTGAGTGGCTCAGTGACCAGATCATGATGATTGAGGATTATTTGTATGCTGGCATGAATTGCTGAGGGGATTCGGAACTGATATTTCCAAATGTTTCTCTGAAATATTTCTTTTGCTTCTCTTCCAGCTTCTCTGCTATTGCATACAAATGGCCCTAGTTGATCTTTGATTTTGAGTTGGGCCTTATTTTTGGCTTTAACAAAATGTACCTCATTTGAATTGATTATCTACCTGTAGTACTCCAAAGCAAATAACATCATTGGGATGTATCTGGGAAGTTTATATGGGGCCAACTCACAGCCATAGATCCTGATTTCTGTGTGATTTTGGTAGAAGTACCAATCTCCCACTTTGTGCTGTTTTAACAGTTGCAGGATCCTCCTAATGTCTAAATTGATTCTTGTAGGAGGACTTCCTAGTAGCATAGTCACTACTGGATGTACAAAAATATCAATGAAATTTGTGTATGGATATGGGGAATCATGCTTATGTATCAAAGGAGTCCAAAAAATTACTGACCTAGGATGACCTTCAGTGTCAATTTTTTGGAGAGTGAATGGGAACTTGTCAACTTGTTAATATAAAAATAAGTGGTACAAAACTGAAGAATACTTAAACACTCTTTCATTATTCATCCTCAGAAATTGTTTATGCATCCTATAAGCTATGTACTTGGCATAATCCTACATGATAGCAACGAGCTGTCCAAGAGTAAAAATGGACATGAAGGCTAAAATGATTTCATCTATGTATTCACTAGTGGTATAGCCTAAAACACAAGAGATCATTGCTACTATATCTTGACCAAATGGGGAAAACATGGCAGCCACATATGGAGGAGGTTTTGTTGGGACATGCTTTTCCTCCCTGATGAAGGTCTGAAGTATTTGAGCAATATTGGTAGTGGTAAGCATGGTAAATTGGTCTAGTAGGTCTCTAATTGAAATAGGGATTAAGCTCTACCCTGGTTGCAACTACAACATTTCATTAATTGACTCAGCAGTGATGGTGAAAAGTACGGTTTGGTTAGTGGACATTACTGCATTTTGACTGGGAATGTAGTTTGCATGGAAATAATGAATGATTTTGGGGAAACTGTGCACCTCATGGAATTGATACTTGGGCAAATTAGACTCCTAATGACCTATTTTATCATCATGGTTTAGGTGTTGGTCTCTGTATCGACAGAACAGTTTGATAGGGGATTCACAAATAGAGGTGTCCTTGATTTGGAAGTCTTTATCAACATGGGAAAGGTGATCCAAGTCCAGGTGAGGAGTGGAAATTGGCCTAACATCCATAGAAATTGGGGCAGCCATTCTTAGTTCTTGTGGATTTGAGAATGGGAAAAAAGGGTTTTTAAGTCAATTAAGGCAACTGGGTTCCAATAGAGAGTAGTTTCGGGTTACTTTGAACTTCTTTCAATTAGTCTTTGATTTAATTTTATAAATTGAGTAACTGGATGAAATTTAGACAAGATTTCTAGTGAATTTTGGGTTAAATACCTGGAATTTGGGGAAAATTGGCTCTGAACAGGTTGACGGGCAACTATGCACAGTCGAAAAGCTCTGCATGGGCTAGAAGGTGAACTGAGTTTTGAATGGTTTCTTTAGGTTGGCAACTGGATGTAGGTTGACAAGTTCGTCATCGTGCAGGTGTGTGCATGGAAGCTTCAGTTGAAATCATGATAAAGGAAATTATTTCGGGGTTTCTGGCTTTATTAACAAAGTCAACATTTGGCGGGTGTTTGGGGAATAGTGGTACTTTTGGAATTTAATAGAGTGATGTGATAGTTTGGAGTCTAGTGGGTGGTGGTAAGCAGGTTTCTTCACACTGCTTATGAGCATTGGTTGGTTTTGGGGGGAGGCCACCCGATTCCACTAATCGGGCACCACGTCGTAACGGGGGCCCTAGGGAAAACAACCCATTTCAGGAGGGTAAAGTTTGGGTTTCATGTCTGTGTGAAATCAACATGGATCGTTGGATTTGAAGGGGGAATATTGGGTGGCGATCGGTTGATGAAAATGCATGGATGGTAGTGGGGTGGCGAGACGAACAATCAACTTGGTGGTTTTGGATTTAATATGGGATTAGGGTGAGAATAATGTGTCAGGCATGATTTTGTTGGCAGAGTTTTTTACTTTTAATTAATCACTGATCAATTAATTCATTTTTCGGGATTTAGGTATAGTATAGTTTATATTTAAAACTAGGTCTAGGGATATTTAAATTAAAGGGACTTAATAACTACATACGGGAGAGGGGTTATTTTCAGGATTTAATATAATAAAGTAAAGATAGGAGTTAATATGACTATTGCGAAAAATGGATTTGTACTAAGTTTAATTTATAGTTATAATTCATTTTCTTTTTATAAATAGATTATAACTTAGGCTTAAGGGTTATTTTTGTGGGTTTCTGAGGAAAAGGGTTTTACTTGGGGTTAATGGCTTTTCGTTAGCAAAAATGGTGTTTTCCCTTACGAAAAGGGATTTTTTTGGGAAAGTGAAGGAGAGTGAAGGGGGGTAATGTTTGTGAGGGGAATTTTAGTACTTAGGACCTATAAGTCATTCGGCCAAGGGTCTGGTCCCTCTAGATTTTAGAGAAATGATCTGAGCCCCTTTGACTTAATATTTTCGGTACTTAAGACTTTTCATTGGAAATTAGTTAAGTGAAAGGTGAAATGAGTGAGGGAAATTAATCAATTGACTTTGTGAACTTGATGCATGTACAATTTCTCATTCATACTTGAAATTTTCGTGATGAGGGTGACGGAAATATGCTTTTGTCAAACAATCATCATAATTCTCCAACCTTTCTACTACTTACCCATCTACTCATCCTACCAATTTTACTTCTCTTTATTAGGGTGCACTTAAGCTGGAAAACCCTTATCAAAACATTTTTCTTTTTTTTTACAATAGTAATCTAACTAAGTATAACCTTATTACATCCAAGGGCTGAGATTAAACAGTTGAGCTCCTTTTATTCACTCTACCTAATCTAATTATCTGCCAAGGTTACACAGTTTGGTCAAATTTTCATTCTCTAACTATAGACATAAAATTAAAACATGAAGTAGCCAAGTTTGAACATTTTGACTATCATGGATTGTGGCATAGGTTACAAACTGCATAGAATCATTTGTTTTGTACAAAAAGTAAATAGTAGTGGCATTTTGACTTGCACACTTTCATGGTCTTTTCTTTCTTGGGGTTCATATTTTTCATCATTTTTGACCTTTTTTATTCTTTTTGTCCTTTGATTTTTCTTTTAGGACATACCCTCTTTAAATTTTTTTATTTTTTGAATATGAAAAACATTTGCAGAAAGCAAAGGTATGTACATATTATAGGTTTAATCTCAGCCATTCAAAAATTATGACTCCTATTGGTATAGGAACCTAATAGTGGCTCCATTTGCGGATGACATTTCCTGGTGAAATGTCAAGAATTTGTAGATCAATGGCCTTTTGAATTCTTGTGACTTTAGCCTTCAATTTTTCCCTTTCACTTTTTTGCATTAGCTATTTATGACAGTAAAGCTTTTGAAGCTTCGGGCCTTCTCCTTGGGCTTCAAATCCAAATATTCACTATCTAATCAACTCTAAACTTTTGAAAAATAGAATATGTGCAAGTGATTAATGAAATCAGTAACTAGGTTCTATGTAGTGTTTAAGCATTCGACCATTAACCGGTCCTCCTTCTACCTTTGTGCCATCCAATTCTCTCAGGAAAAAGCATTATTACCCCTAAAAGCATAATTGATATATGGGTTTTTCCATAGGAAGTCAAACTTCCCATGTTTACCTTTATCCTCTCTTCTTCTTCCCATTTCAAAACTTTGTCTCATAGGTAGAAATCCTCTGCTTTGGTCTTTTTATCAAGAGCTTTCTTGATCCTTTCTTGCACAACTTGGGATCTGATGTACACTTCTTCTCTAGTCTACTGTAAGTGAATTTTCTACTTGATTCTCCTTTGAATGTCATTTGGCTCAACCTGCACCTTGAAGTAATTTCATCGCTGGTGTTCCTAAGGATGCTGGGAAAACAACTTCCATTCCATAAACTAATTGATAGGGACTGGTACCAATGGATTTCTTTGTGGTTAGCCTATCTACCCACAAGGAATTTACTAGCATCTTCTTCCATGTTTTCATATTATCCTCCAAATTTTTTTTGATGATATTCACTAAACTCTTGTTGGAAGACTCTGCTAGTCCATTTCCTTGGGGATAATAAGCTATGGAGTGACCCAGGGTTATATGATACTTATTACAGAAATCAACCATTCTCTTATATTTTAAGGTTGTTATATTATCAGTGATGATGTTGGTTGGGAACCCAAATCTAAACAGGATGTTGGATTCAAGGAAGGTTATTATAACAGTATCGGTGGCTTGTCTTGAGGCTATGGCTTCTATCCACTTTGTGAAATAATCTAGAGCAGTCAAGATCCATATTTGTTGGGCAGAGGAAGGTGGATGAATTTCACCAATGAAGTCAAGACCCCACTATCGAAATGGTGCTTCAACAGATATTGGTTTCAAGGGTAATGGTAAAAGTTTTTTCTTTCCTTCAAAAATCTGACATTTATGACAAGAGGTTAAAAACATTTTTACATCAGAAAATAGAGTGGGCCAATAAAAGCTGGCTCTTAGAATCTTGTCAGTGGTGGTTTTCTAGTAAATATGTCCTCCACAGTCACCTGCATTAAATTCTTGTAACATCTTGTTAGATTCTTCTTTAATAAATAGTTAAGAAGGATACCTTCATGATTCCTCCAAAATAGAGCATTGTCAATTATGCAAAACTTTAAAGATTTCATTTTTAAGAACCTACATTTAGTTCGAGATAATTCAGGAGGAGCTTGTAAATTTCATAGAACATATACAATGTCAGCTAAACCTTTGCCTTTTATCAACCTTGTAGGTTTGATTTCTAGGTCATATTCTAATATAGTAGCTATCCACTTCCCTCTCTTTCCATCTGGACCATCCTGAGTTAGGATGTCCTTTACCACAGCATTGGGAACATAAGCTATTACATGAGAATATAAAATGCAAACTCTGAAATATTTGATAACTTTGAGTAAAGAAAAAGCTTTCCTTTCCATTATATCATACTTTAAATGGGCATCCCTCAAGGCTTTGTTGAAGAAGGGAATAGGTTGTTCAAAACCCTCATCATTCTTCTATAGTAGGTCTGCAACAATTGTGTGTTCTGAGGCAAAAGAAAATATAATGAAATCCCTATCAAACTTTGGACTGATCAAAACTGGTGTTTGTGTTAAGGCTAGCTTAGTATATTCAAAATACCTTTTAGCCTCAACTTTCCACTTAATAGTCAAATATTTCTTCAACATGTTATTTAATAATCTAATTAGTTCTGCTAAGTTAGAAATAAATATTCTAAGAAAGTTTATTTTACCTAAAAAGGCTTGTAGTTCTCTGATGCTCCTAGGATGTTGTATCTGTAAGATGGCTTCAGTTCTTGTAGGATCTATTTGGATCACATATTTAGAGATTATGTGGCATAACAGTTTTCCCTATTCCAATCCAAATAAATATTTTTTAGGATTCAAAGAAATTCTATACTTTCTACAATTGATGAAGACTTACCTTAGATGGTCTAGGTGTTGTTCATTAAATTTAGAGAATACAGTGATATTGTCTAAGTATATTACTAGGAAGCCATGGATTTACTTAGAAAAAGCTATATCCATATCTCTTTGAAAAGTGGCCCCTACATACTTTAATCAAAAAGACATCTTCACATATATGAAATTGCCCCAAGGAGTAGTGAACACAGTTTTAGCCTGGTCATCTGGGTGAACTAAAATCTGGTTGTAACCATAAAACCCATCTAATATTGAGATTTTGGTTGAACCTACTAGCCTCTGTAATATGCGATCCATTTTGGGGAGAGGGTAGTTGTCTTTGAGTGAAACTTTATTGAGATTCCTAAGGTCAACACACAACCTAATTTCACTATTTTTCTTTCTTGTGGGCACCAAATTTGAAACCCAATCACAGAATCTAATTGGTGCTACGATCTTGGCTTTGTACATTCTTTTGATTTCCTTTTCAATAGAAGGCAATAGAATGAGATTAATCCTTCTAATCTTCTATCTAAAAGGTTTCTGGTTTTCTTTTAAGGGGATGGTATGTTGTATTATGCTGGTGTCATAGGACTTGAGGTCCTCATAACTCCAAGCAAAGACATATTGGAATTCCCTTAGCAATTCTATGCATTTCACTTTTTCAGTAGGAGGTAAAGACTTTGAAAGTTTTATCAATTTAGGATCTTCCTCAGAGCTTATGTTACACTCCTCTATGTTAGATTTTAAGGGTTCCATTTTCGGTTTTCTAGCGACATCATTTGAATCAAACAAGTCTTCCAAAGGAGTTAATCCTTTCAAAAAAAAATTGTCTTTGAGATTGATGATTTTAGAGTCTTCGTCAATTATCTCATCAATTTCAACTTGCTTTAGGTTTTGAATATATGATTTTGTAAACTTTGTGGGATGGAATCTATCTATCTCTTCATCTTCTAATCTGTTAATTTCTATTTTATCTGTAAAATCAAGATCCAATGTTATGTTAGTATCTATGTTGCTATTTGTTGGTCATTAATGAATACTTGTTGGTCATTAATGAATACTTGCTAGTTTTTTAAGTTGTCTGGGATAGCAGGTCTGTGCCTAACCTCAAAAATGTACTGATTGTTAGGTTGAAATGGTAACTTACAAGTGCTGGAAAACATCACTAAACTATGAGCCTGCATGTTATGTTTTCTTGGAATAACTGCAAGCTTAGTTTCTAAAAAAGTATTCAATATTTTTGCAACTATTCCTCTATAAAAACCTAACCTAGAATATCTAGTCATATATACAACATTGATTTATTTTATAACCAACTCAGAATCTCCCATAATAGAAACTTTTGGCTCCTAACGTTTTAACCAATTTGAGACCTAAAAGAAGTGCTTCATACTCAGCCATGTTGTTAGTGCATTTGAAATTCAGCCTATAGGCATGGCCCTCTGAGTAATCATTCTCTAAATTGTAAATCCACACTCATGCTCCTGCACCTAGTTTGTTCACTGACCCATCAAATTCAAGATGCCATAGTATTTTGTGTTCATAATTCTTACTATCTGGGGGAACAAAATCTTCTTTGATTAAGGTATCTTGATCATCTTTTCTATCTAAAAACTCTTAAACTTGGACAATTTGATTTTCTACTACAACTGCAATTTCTTTTGGTTATGAAGTAATCTTGTTTGAAGTATTTTCTTGGTTTGGTTCAGTATTGTACAGAATGAAAGAATCAATGTTAGAATGCATGGAATATATAAGAATGTTTTGAGGCCTCTCCTGGCTACTCACTACATACTTCATCGGGTCTCTCTGTACAATTTTTTAGGATTTCCAAAGACTGAAATTGTGGCATATGACATGTCAAGTTGCAAAGATCCTTGGAGTTTTGCCCCCCATGATCTAGACAACAACATGCCATATTTAGGTGGTATATCAACAACAACTTTGTCCATAAGAATGGCATTAGCAGGGTATTGTACTAGGGAAACACACAGGGCTTTTATTAGTCCTAGGCACTTAACTTGACTTGAATAAAATGAAAACAGGTCCTTGTAAGGCCTAGTGATATCCAAGTTTAGTTTCTCCATAACAGATATAGGCATTAGATTGTGTAGGATTTTATCATGAATGTTAAGGCTAATGTAAAAGGGTGGTATCCCTCCTTCCACTAATTTTCCATTAACATTAGGATCGAAAATAAGCTGAGGCTGATCATCAAATAGGTTAACAAAGTCTTCATTCTCAATGAAGTTTAAGGATTTTCTTATTTGAGATTTGTAAGTTTCATGTTTAATCAGTTCTGTCAAGGGAACCGAGATCTTCAATTTGGCTACCTCTTCCCCCAAATTGAAAGGAAAAGGGGATTTTTCCGTTTGAATGTTTTGGAATTTTAATAGTAGGGTTTAGAGTAGATTGTTGTTCTTTTTCTGTGGATTTTCTAATATAATGTTTGGAGTTTTTTCTTCCACTGTCACCTTGGAGGGGATTGAGGTGGAAGGTTGATTATCAAGTGTTGGCTTGTTGGGGGCTAAACCAGGTTCAAAAGAGATTTAGCCAAACAAATCTCGAAACTATAGGCCCTTTTAGCAACGGTCTGTGGTACATAGACTAGTCTGCGGTACATGAACTGAGGTCTCACCCGAGGTAGTATGGGAGGTTGCTAGAACTAGGTTTTAGCACCCTAGGGATGTTGCGATGTAGTCTAAGAAGTTTGCTAACCAATCCTATGCACTCGCACAACTTTACGTAGCTATCTGACCTTCGTGTAGCTCTACAAAGAGCGTGAAGAGGTGCAAGCTAGATCCAATAGCCTTACTATATTATTAGAGTAGACCTTAACTTAATTTTGTGGGTCTAATATTCTTATCAATCGTTCAACATTCATAACAAGTGCGCATAATCACAAACTATAAGGAGATGCATAAACATATAACAGAATCATAAACATACAGATCTATGAATAGATGCACAACATTTTCGAATCAACTTAGATTTTATTAAAATTTTGTTCCGTTACAATCCCAACTCCGCCCTAGGCACTTAGCTGCAGGGGTCCGTGCGCACAGCTGCAGACTCTACTAGGCCTCTGCGCACACAACTGCAAAGCCTCTTCCTACTCCTACAACCAAAGACTTGGACTTACAGAATCAGAGTGAAGATCGCAGTAAAAAATCCATATCACTTAAGATCAAATCTGAAAATTTGCTTCTACACTTAGAGCCTTGCTCTATTTGTACATTCCCATGGTCCACGGACCATGGGTAGGACGACACATTCTATATTAAATTACAATATCTTAGGGTGGAAAACCCTAGACTCTCATGCTTTGCACCTGCATTTTGCGGGGTCTTACATTACTTTTTACCAAAATTTGGGCTACAAGCCCCAAAAACTTGCTATGGGGGGATCCGCTTCCCAACAGGCCCCCAACATAATCATCGTGACTCATCCTGAGTCACTCTACTGGTGTGGCTAACCTTGCATGAAGTCTATCAAATTGTGCTTGTGTAACATCAAGGTCTGCAACTCACCATACTGCCATTGTTTGGATTTCCTCTTGTTCTGCTTTAGAATCATCTGCATATGTCTTGATCTGCTACTGTGATGCCGACCTCTAGTACCCGTGTTTATAGCCCCACACCTCTGTCTAATTCCTCCGATGGTGAACACTGTGCCTTGGTCAGTTAGTCAGATAGTCGGCCCACCTGTATAGGGGTTCAGGCAACTACCATTTTCTCTACCTATGAAGGGCTCTCCATTGAGTTTGACCAGCTGGACCGCGTCGCTGTCTGTGACCACTTTTACCACATATGGTCCCAACCAATGCATTCTAAGTTTTCTAGGAAATTTTTCAAACTTGCTATCATGCAGCAACACTAAATCATTTATCTTGAATGTGTGTAACTTGATATGGTGATCATTCCAAGCTTTCTCACATTGTTTCAGTACCTGCTGATGGAATCCCGCTAGAAACCGTTCTTCCTCAAGTTCTTCCAATTGCACGAGTCTCTCTTCCAAGGCTTCATGGTCAAACATGCCTATCATTGTTGCTATCCATAAACTAGGTACGATGTATTCCATTGGCATGACTTCTTCCATGCCATAGACTAACCTGAACAGTGTTTGACCCATCAATTTCTTGCATGTGGTTCTGTATGCCCATAATATGGTAGGTATGCGCAAGTCCCAATCATTTTGCTACATGTTACATACTTTGGGTAGTGCAATATCTAGAATCTTGTTGAATTCTTCTATTGTCCTATTAACTTGTGGATGGTATGGTGTACTTTGTTGATGATACACCTGGAATGCCTCGGTGAGTGCGTTGGTAGTGTCATTTAGGAAGTGTGTTCTGTAGTCACTCATTAAAATTTTCGAGCATCCAAACTGTGTCAACACGTTGTCGAACAAAAATCTCACAGTTGTGGCAGTCATGTTGTCCTTAACCAGCTGTGCTTCTACCCATCAAGTCAAGTACTCTATCGCAGTGATGATGTAGCACGCACCTGTCTTCCCCTAAGGTTTGATTGGCCACACAAAGTCGATCACCCATTTTTCGAATGGCTGCAGTGTCATCTATGGATTTAGTGGCATCTCATCCCTTCACGATGGTTTCCCAGTTCGTTGACATTCATTGCAGGCCCGAAAATACAATTTTGAATCTTGATGGAGGGTGCCACCATAGTCTGGCACGAAGAATCTTCTGTGTTGTTGCCCATCCCACATAGTGTTGTCCTGCAGCCACCCCATGTGCTTCCATGAGGATATATCCTCGTTTAAATTCTAGTACATATCTTCATAATATCTTATCATTTCCCATTTTGTATAGGTTCCCCATGATGATACAAAAATCTTCCATGCGTACCACCAATTCCTTCTTCTACTGAACTGAATATCCCTGCGATGCAGTCCCTGTGGTTGAGAAATGGATTATATCTTCGAAGTGACTATCCATGACATGCACTGCATAGAGCTATGCATTAGGTAGTACTTCCTCCAAATTTGTTGGCTCCTCGCCGTTCTCAATTCGTGATAGGTGATCTGGTCCTGCATTGAGGCATCCCAGCTTCACGATGACCTCGAAGTCATATTCTTGAACTAGTAACGACCATCTACGCATGTGCCCCCCCAACATAGGCTTATTCACCAGGTATTTCAATGCAAAATGATCTGTATACATCTTGAAGTGCCCCCAAAGTACATACCGGCAGTACTTTTAGAGCACGTATACCATGGCCAAACCTTCGCGCTCAGTAGTAGAATAGTTTTTTCTGCTTTGGACAACCATCGACTCCCAAATGTGATCAGGTGATCCATGCCTTCCATGCCTTCCTATGTAAGTACAGGGCCCAACGCGATACATGATGCATCAACATGTACATGAAATTCAATGTCCTAATTTTGGAAGACCAAAATGGGAGCAGATGCCATTTTTTCCTTGAGAACACCTGAACTTTTCTTACAATCATCATTCCAACAATATCTAGTGTCCTTTTTCAATAATTGTTCCATTGGTGTTGTGATTTATGCATAGCTCTTAATAAACTTCCTATAGTAACCAGTGTGCCCCAATGCAGTGTGTAGTTGTTTGACACTTCGCGGTGCTTCCAAATTAAGAATAGCAATAATCTTCGTAGGGTCCACCATTAGGCCTTATTTGCAGACCACATGGGCAAGAAAATTTCCAAAGGGGACTAGGAAGGTGCATTTCATTAGATTTAGCACAATCTGCTGGCATCGGCAAGTATCCAACATCAATCGTAAACTTGCTATATGGTGTTTAACTAATCCAAACATAGTCCAATCATCTAGATAGACCTCTAAGAACTTGTGGATGTATTCCTTGAATGCGGTTGCCACTACACATGAAAATATCGTTAGCACGTTCTTTAGTCCAAAGGGCATAATGGTGTATTCAAAATAGCCCCATTTGGTTGCGAAGGTTGTCTTTCTCCTATCTTCCGACGTGATCTTGATCTGATGGTACCCTGAGAAACCATTCGTGAATGAGTAAGCTTCCTATCCGCCAACATTCTCCAATAATTCATCTGTAAATGGTGTCGAGAATGGATCGTGAACACAGGCGTCATTAAGATTTTTGAGGTCCACGCAGATTCTAATTTTTCCCTTCTATTTTTTCTCTTGTACTACCATAGGACTCACCCATTCTAATTCTTCCATTGGTTCAATAACTCTGGCGGCAAGTATTTTGTCTAATTCTTCGCGGACCTTTTCTTTATACTTCAGATTCAAACGGTAAGATCGTTGCTTAACTGGCTTCACGTCCAGTTTCAGAGTGATCTTCATCACTCCTAAGTCACCAAGAATCCCATTTAAATCCGTGATTTTGGTCACGAACAAATCTTAATATTCACGGAGTAAATCGGCAACCTTATCTACCATCGCATCATCCCAATAGTCCCCAAGCGTCGTGTACTTCGGCTCCGCATCTATACAAATATTTACCTGCTTTTTCTTTAGTAGTGTAGTGATGTTGGGGTCCTCAATTGATGGTCCTCAAACTTCACGATGCCCTTTGGTTTCTGGAATATTAATTCTTCTGGGGTTTTCATCATCCTCCTCTATTTGTATGTTATAACATTCTAGGGCATGGTTTAACTGGGTTGCCTATGCTAGTTGAACTTCTTCCCATGGTTCATGTCGTATTTTGAAGATGGAGGCTTTCATGGCTTGCATCACATTGTCAACAGTATACACCCCTTGGTCTTCAAATGTCAATATTAACAAAAATCCCTCGCATAAAACATCCCATTCGCCTGTACCATGTCGGAGTTCCATCTCAATATACGAATTCATGGGTATGACATCTAGGGTATGACAGAATAAGTGTACCCATTTAGGCTGAGGTACTTCTCCATAAGCCTTGGTCCATTTTGTGAGGTGCATGCGTGGGTCATCATGTCTATCGTATTTATCTGCTATCCGTAGTTCTTGTTTCCCAAATCGTAGCGGCATCATCCTCCTGTAGTTGCGCTAGTTCTTAAAATTTCCTTGATGTTTTCCCCACCAATGCGTAGGTGTCGCACGTAGCGCCCACTTCAATGCATCGAACCACAGTTGCTCCAGTATTGCACTCTCAAACTTGCTCAAGAATTCATCCACCACTGTCAATCCATCATATGTTGGGAGATCTTGGGTTTGGGCTATTACGCAATGTAGTGACCTAGTCATCATGTTGCGATTCAACATTGTCACTTCGTTCAACCAATTGTGGTAGTGTTCGTCTTCCTCGTCTAAATCCGAGATTCAAGAACCTGCGCGCTCCCATGAGATTCTTGCATCTGCAGTTGGATTCACCCAATACAAATCTCACGCAGTTATCTTGTAGATATAATTCAACTCATCGTCACTTCCATCGTGGCACACAAATTGAGTATAGCGTCCTCCTTTGGCTGGATCTAGCATAATGACTATGTTAGAGTCGGTCTAGTTATCCCTCCATCAGAGATCAAAGCTCTTTTTTGCATTTCATGTTTTAGGTGTCCCACCAGTTTTCATCAGTTGCATTTCGTTAGGCATGCCATAACTCTGATGGAGTGGTTTGTGTCATTCATTCCCCTCGTGCATATCACTGTTGGTTCAGGTTAAGTCATAAAGCTTCACAAGTCATTTATAGTCATATTTTAAATTTTTAGGTCTAGGTCTAGGGTTTGAGTCAATTGAGTCTTGAAAAGTCTTAGAAGACCAGCAGGCCAGAGGGATGTCTTTCATAGATCATCACTTCAATAATTCTCACCATTGTACAGCTGAATAAGGACTTCTATTCAAAACTCTGTTTTTAAGACAAGTCGCCACCTCATTTTTGTAAAAAATTGTCAAAATTTTCAGTTCTTCAATTGTTCAAGTGCAGCCCTGGTCTCCTTTGTTGAAGCATATCAGAGTTATCCCTGCAAAAAATTATCAGAGAAAATCATCATTTCAACCTATTTTATGAAGGAAACCAAAAAGGTCAGAGCCTATTAATTTTGAAAAAGTGTCAACAAC
>APFE031563380.1:101788-138078 GCA_000404065.3 Pinus taeda
AAGGGAGTGTAAATCTAAATCTCCTGATAAAGGAAAGGGATCTGATGATGCTCCTTCTGCAGAGGCGAAAACCACCTCAGATGAAGGTGGGATGTGTACTTGGCTTCTTCAAGTACACATGTAGATCATGAGGCATGTTGATTGACTCAGGTGCATCATTTCACTTCACTCCCCATAGAGAGTGGTTCTGCGAGTATGAGAAAAACGATGGTGGTGATGTCTTCCTAGGGATGATAGGAAGGATAGAACCATTGGTCACGGAAAACTAAAGTTGAAGTTGCAAGGTGGAAGGGTTAGAACACTTCCGGGTGTTCTACATATTCCTGCATTGGCCAGAAATCTTATTTCTGTAAGCAAGTTGGATGATGCAGGTGTAAAAACAATGTTCAAGAAGGATACCTGCAAAATGGTTTGAGGAGCACTGGTATTAATTCGGGGAGTTCGAATTGGAGCTCTGTGCAAGCTGCAAGGTAGCACTGTTATTGATGGGTGCAACAGTTCTGTGGTTCCTGAAAGTGGAGCAGAAAATCTAGTGGTCTCTGGAGAGAAGACCATGTTGTGGCATCAAAGGCTTGGACATATTGGAGAGAAGGGCCTTCGAATACTTCATGGTAAAGGTATGGTAGAAGGTATGAGTAATAGCTCTCTGGATTTTGATTTCTGTGAAAATTGTGTATATGGGAAGTAGAATCGGGTGAGTTTCCCCTTTGGTGGTAAGTGGACGAAACAAATATTAGAGCTTGTGCACAGTGATGTGTTTTGGACTTGTGAAGGTTCCATCACTCGGTAAGTTTGTGTACTATGTATCATTTATAGATGATTTCTCAAGGAATACATGGATATATTTCATTAAGAAGAAATCTGAAGTCTTTGATAGGTTTAAAGAATTTAAGGCTCTGGTGGATAATCAGACAGAGAAGAAGATAAAGGTGCTGAGGACAGATAATGGTGGAGAATTCTGCAGTAAGGAATTTGAAGAATTATTTAAGAAGTGTGGTATAGCATGGTAGAAGACTACTCCATATACACCTCAGCAAAATGGAGTCGCAGAAAGAATGAACAAGAAGTTGATGGAAAGGGCAAGAAGCATGCTCAGTGGTGCCGGGTTAGGACAGGAATTCTGGGCAGAGGCGGTGGATACTGCATGTTACTTGGTCAACAGGTCACCTTCATCAGCGTTGGAGGATAAGACTCCACAAGAAGTATGGACTGGTAAGAAACCCTCTCTTTCACATCTGAGGGTATTTGGATGTGATGCATATGTACATGTTCCAAAGGAGAAACAAAACAAGTTGGATAGTAAATCTGAAAAATGCATCTTTATTGGATATAAGGATGGTTTAAAGGGTTATAAGCTTTGGAACCCAGTAACAAGGAAGGTTGTGTACAGTCGAGATGTGGTGTTCAGAGAGGTGAAAGATGTTATAAAACATGAAGTCCAACCAAAGGAACCTGTGAAGATAGAGTTTGAACTAAAGGAGGAAGAATCAGACTCTGTAGCAGAGGAGGAATCAGAAGATGAAGAGCCACAAACTCCGGCTGTGAGAAGATCAGCTCGAGAAAGAAGACATCCAGAAAGGTATAGTCCATCTGCTTTCTGTTCAAACTTTGCTTTGTCTGTTACTGATGATGATCCCAGAACTGTAAAGGAAGCAGTGGATTCAGAGGATGGAAAACTCTGGAAAGAGGCCATGGTTGATGAAATGACATCTTTGCACAAAAATGAGGCTTGGGATCTGGTGGAGTTGCCGGCTGGAAGAAACCCATTGGCAGTAAATGGGTGTTCAAGAAGAAGACAAATGCAGAAGGGAAGGTGGAGAAATACAAAGCTCGGTTGGTAGCAAAAGGTTATTCCCAGGTGCCGAGAATTGATTTTGGTGATATTATTTTTTCTCCTGTTGCCAAGGTAACTTCTATTAGGTTACTTTTATCTGTTGCTGCTGCTTTTGATTTTGAGGTAGAATAGATGGATGTGAAGACAACATTTCTTCATGGGGATCTAGAAGAGGAGATTTACATGAAGCAACCTGAAGGCTTTGCGGTGAAGGGTAAGAAAGAACTGGTATGCAAGTTAAAGAAGTCTCTGTATGGGTTAAAACAGTCACCAAGGATGTGTATCAGAAATTTGATACATTTATACGGGGACTTGGCTTCACCAGAAGCAAAGCAGATCATTGTGTGTATTTTAAATTAATTGGTGACCGTGTTGTTTATCTGGTCTTGTATGTGGATGATATGTTGTTGGTTGGAAATGACAAAGAAATTATCCAGGATTTGAAGACCCAATTGTCCTCCAAATTCGACATGAAAGATCTTGGTGCTGCAAACTATATTTTGGGCATGGAAATTAATAGAGATCAGGAGAAAATGAAGCTCTGGTTGAACCACAGGAAGTATATCGAGACAATATTGCAGAGGTTTAATATGCAGGGTAGTAAACCGGTGAAGGTTCGTATTCTTGTAGGTATGAGATTATCTGATGAACAGTGTCCCAAGACACAAGAAGAGGAAGAGGACATGTCCCATGTTCCATATGCAAGTGCAGTTGGTAGCCTGATGTATGCAATGTTTTATACTAGACCAGACATTGAACATGCAATGGGAGTATTGATCAGGTTTATGTCAAAACTAGGGAAGGAGCATTGGACAGCAGTGAAGCGGGTTTTCAAGTATTTACGTGGCACTAGTGATTATGGTTTGTGCTACCAAGGAAGACCAGGATTAGACAGAGTGTTGGATATTCATGGCTTTGTTGATGCAGACTGGGATAGAGATCCGGATCAAAGAAGATCTACAAGTGGGTATGTGTTTAGCCTATTTGGAGGTGCAGTCAGTTGGATGAGTAAGAAACAATCTGTAGTGGCACTATTAACTACAGAGGCAGAATACATGGAAGCCACTCATGCAAGCAAGGAAGCATTTTGGTTGCAGAGATTGTGTTCAAGTATGGGGTTAGTACAGGGAGCTATAAGGATAGACTGTGACACCCAAAGTGCAATTTTCTTGGCAAAGAACCCTGCATATCATTCAAAGACAAAGCACATTGATGTTCAGTATCACTTTGTGAGGGATATGATAGAAGACAAAAAGGTGTTGCTGGTAAAGGTGGACACTTTGAAGAATACTGCAGATGCATTGACAAAATATGTGAGCTCTGAGAAGTTATCTTGGTGTAGAGAAACAATGGGCATTGCAGGGCTGGATAAATGACTGAGCTCTCTTGTGGCCCCCTTTGGAAAGAAAACAACAAGTGGGAGAATGTTGGGTTGTGTTATATTCTTTCGACGTAGTTAACCTGGGTTTAGAGGGGGGTAGGTCACAGGGGGTTTGAGGGGCACCCGTAACCCCACTTTATGGGGTCTGGGGCAGCGCCCCGAAAAATTTTGGTTTTGGATCCTATGTTAGGTTGGGCGGACCCACCTATGGTTTTGTGCATGATTTTCGCACATGTTTTTTGGATGCGATGATTTTTCGGTCCATGGTATTGGACGCGACAGTTTTCAGTCCATGGTATTGGACGCGATGGTTTTCAATCCATGGTATTGGATGCTTTGGCATGTATAAATATGTATTATGACATTGAAAGGAACATAATAAAAAATCAAACTGGTAGTCCCGGTTTTGGGATCCAGGGGAGAATTCGTGTATATGTGTTTTATGTTTTATGCTCTCGCATTGTTTATTTTCTGTATTTTAGAATTCGTATGTAGGTAATTTCTGTATGGGGTTAAAACCTACAACTTGAAGAGAATAGTTTAAGAAATGGTGCTCAAAAACTCTCAACAAGGAATTCCCTTTCTTAATCTCCTTGTAAGCTCTCTCTCTTTCAAAGAAGTATAGAAGACGCTCTTAATGACGGAATACTCTTCTCAATGTTATGCTTGATTTCTAAGGAGAAATTTTGGCAACATAACAATGCTCTACTTCTTGTTTCTTCGTTGTCCATGAACTTGTATTTAAAGAGTTTTTTGGACACCCCTTCCTTCCTTGGCTCATCAATGTGGTGGTTTACCTCATAAATGAGATGAGAGCTACCATTTCCTTGCCTTAAATGCTTCTTGGGGCTCATGGCTCAAATTTTCTAGCCCACAATGTCAAGATTTGGAGTTTTCCTCAAGAAATTTTGTTGCTCGAGGTGCTGACTAGACTTTTCGTGACCGCGCAGCTATTGAAGAAATAGTCACGTGAATGTTAATTTCCAGTAACAGTGCACCTGTGTGGTTTAATTTTTAACCTGAACCTTACGAAAGATTTAAATTTTTGTCTTCATGGTGCTTCTAGCTGAAAATGTAACCTTTGTATGTGTTGATCATTGATTTTGAGTTTCTCATGCGTAGAGATGAGTGGACGATTTTCACATGATAACAAGCATGTAGTATGTTACGAGTCAAGAAATTTGAACGAACATGTGATAATTATGCCACACATGACCTAGAGTTGACAACCATACTTCATATTAAAGATGTAGAGGCAGTGTCTCATGGAAAATAAGTTTGAGTTGAGCAAAAACAATAATGGTCTGAAATATTTGTTTGGACATACAACAATGAATGTTAGACATATTAGATGGTTGGAATTTCTTAGTGAATATGTTTTAAATATAAATCATATCAAGGGGAATGAAATTAAATTTGTTGATGCACATAATAGGAGAGTGCATGAAATGCATGCTATAACCATTAACATTTATACATATTATCTAAAAGATATAATTTTGGTGGTTGCAAATTAGATCAACACTATTTGTAAATAAAAGAGAGCATACATAAAGGTAAACTACAACCAAAGCTTAAAGACAATGAGCTGAAAGAGGACAAAGTCCTCATGTAGAAGGGTAAGTTATATGTGCCAAATTTTCAAGAGTTGAAAAATTAGCGCTCAATGAAAAAACCAATCACCCTGTGTTGGGCATCTAGGATATTAAAAGACCATTACAGATACAAGAGCGCAATATTTTGGTTAGATGTGAAGAAATATGTTTTTGATTGCATATCCATATGTTTAGAATGTAAAAAGGTAAAGTATTGAGCTAGACATTCAATTCGATTTATACACCAATTTCCAAATTTCTTAGTGGAAATGTGAAATTGTTACCATTGATTTCTTTACTAAACTGATCGAGACTGCAAGGAAACATTATTCCATCATGGTAGTGGTGGATAAATTAACAAAACAATCCCATTTTATTCTAGTGGTTGTGCATTTATTAAGTGGGCTCCGGTAGTGGGAGAATCCCTTTACCACTCTAGTTTTCTTGGTTTGTAGCTTTAAAGATCTTTTTAGTGTATGTTGTTTTCTCTATTGTATCTAGTGGCTTTGGGACTTTTATTTGTTCACTCTTGTGTCACCTTTGGCCACCATTGCAATAGATTTTCATTTGCATCGTTCTCATATACTTGCAAACCTTACCCCCTACGAGGCAACTCCACCTCCCCATATATGTAGACTTAAATGCAGCATATATACATCTATGTCTTTGGTTACTTTAGGTGATACTCAGAGGCCTGAACCTTCCATTCATAAGGTGGTTGTCCACGATCTACCACCTCATCATCCTACCTTTGAATCCTTCTCATTAGGTGGGGATACCAACTTATCTTGTCTTTACATGGTTCCTTATCGGAGTCATTCATGGATAATGTTAGTACTTCTATGTCAAAACTTGTTGTGTCTATACCCATAGTGACTAATGGCCTTCCATAGCTCACATCCATATCCAATCCTTTTACCTTGAATCCTTTCCACAAAACATCCTTTAATGATTATTTCTCCTCATTCTAGCATAAACTTAGTGGAATTCCACCATTTGGAACATCCAATACATGTACATCCACATCAACGACCTTTACATCTCCATTCACATCAAGTGGAGGTTCTAGTTCCATCATGTCTATTATCCCAATTTCCAATCTTAGAGGGTCTAACTTCTCTTTCACATCTAGTTTCACAGGCCCCGCGATGGGTTCAGGTATCTTAGTAGGAATTATGAAAATACCCAATAATAGGTTTCCATATGATTGGAATCCTTTTAGCGTAGCCATGTCATCCTCTAGTATCATTGGAGGTGCATTAATTTCTAGTGGTTTCACTAAACCTTTTGGGAGTCAACCGCTTGGAGGATCTGTGTTCCAAAATCACACATTTGATCATTGGAATTCCTTTAGGGGGGGAACACATTTTACATGTATAATTCATGGGTTCCTAATCCTATCAATAACCCCTTTGGATCTCCCAATGGTCTAGGAGCTCAACAATCTCTTGGAAATCCTTTCGCCACTAGGACCACTTATCATGGGGGTATTAACCATTCACAATTTTATATGGGCATTGGAGCTTAAAACTTTGGCCAACCCTCTCCCATGAATAGCCCTTGTTATCACCCCAAGAAACTCACCTAGGTTGTATATCAATGATGCTCAGGAACATTACAAATTCAGCCAAATGCTGGATAAAATTAAGGATGAATGAAATAAATGATGCACTTTCAAGCTAGATAACCACTCCTACTATGACTAACCCCAGACATGGGTGAACACCCCCAACCTACAAGGCTTTCAACTATCAATTACTCACAGCTTAAGGTAAAGGTGATAATGAAGAAGACTGATTACACCAGCAGATGCACTGGACCCTGTGATGGGCGACTACAACCAGTTAGGAGGTCTGTAAATCTGATATCTAACACAAAGATAGGATGACAGCTCTCTATGTATTAAAACAACATAAACCTGTGGACAAATTTCAATGAAACGGCTAAATTCTAACACAGAGGTGGGATGACAGCCCCTCTGCTGCTAAAAATCAACAACACATGGAATAATGCATGACAGGCACAGCCTGGAACATAGAAGAAGTGAAAAGTGAGCAAATGGCAGCAAAAGAAGCTTGTATTAGTTGGAAATGAAGACCAGACGCTACAGGTCTCACAGTATTTATAGTCTCCAGAAGTTGAAACTTACAACATACTAGCACTCATCTAACACTCATCAAACTGATTACATCGTCTTTCTGGGTATATATAGGATTTGTTTACAAAATATCTCTACTGAGCTATGCGTGGAGGTATCTTAATGGATCACCAACCACATTTACAGTTAGATATGGCCTTTCTGCTATACTCTGGCTGTTTTAATTGACAATTTTGACATTTAGTACTTTGGTGTACTGCTTGAACAGGTGGAGTGTTTCATGAATAAATGTCCATAATTGTTGAATGAATTCAACTGCTCGAGGCAATACTTTCTCGTCCTTGACTGTGTTGTTCCTTAACTTGTGGTAGTTGATGATTACATGTAGGTAGCTGGATCATAACTTGCTTCTTCGCGTGCCCAAGAAATTGGCCAAAAACACAGCAATTCGCATCAAACATAGATGAAGGGCCGAGGAGGAACACTGGTCATCGGATGAATTGCATGGACGATCAAGATATGCTGGCGGGAGGCAGTGGCAAGGCACAAAGGTGTAATTTGAATATGAGCCACTAGATTGAAGAAATAGATGGCGGAGATCAGCTAGAATGGACTATCGGGAGGCGGATGAATAGGGTGAATAAGCATCGTTATATCATGGGATGAGGCAATCGGATGGTGATCAGGCGTCAGAAGATAGCGATGGTTAAACGGGCAGGGAACCGGTATAACAGTGGGAATTGGTTTTCCCGCACCACTTTTGTGCTGCGGTGGTTTACGTACAGGTGAGCACGATGCAATAGAATTAAGGCACGTGGCCGGGCGGAAACCGCTTCCCTGTGGGATAAAGGACAAGCAGATTGGCAGAGCGGGGGAAGTGCAAATTGTTGGATCAATGGGCGGAAGATCGGATAACAGAGGATTGAAACACGTGCTTCAGGCGACACGACAGGTGACTTGACAAGTAAAACTGCGGGCCCAGGCTCTATCAAAACTGAGGGTTATACTTTATATGTGCGCGGTATTTTAACCAAAATAATATGTTAATACAGTTCATAAATGGCTATCAGGGTTTTAACGTTAAACATAAAAATACTCGGGGACTAAAGGGAGGAGAAGTACATGGGGTTGTGAAGGGATTAAACGGGAAAAAATGACAAGGGGAAGGGTAAAGTAAATCTGCCATGATATCCTTAGCCACCAAAACCCATTTTCTAACCAAATTTTAATCCTTACACACTAAATTCATAGCATAGCTAACACTGCGTCTTTCTGGGGATGAGATCCTCCCTGTGAGGTATCAAGAACCTGCAGACAAGTGCCTTTCCAGCTGAAAATGCACTGACCAAAATTCCTAATGTTCCATTGGGCGTGGAGTCTATTCTGCCTGTATAGACTGATAAAAACAAACTATTTACAACCTTTAAGGCCACAGACTTTAAACAACAAATATTTTCAAAAATCGCCCATTAACTAGGCCATCAAAAACTGTCTCTCCTCCCATACTTTTCAATATGAAGGTGTTGTTCCCTTGAACCTGTGAAATGATGAAAGGCCCTGTCCACAAAGCATCAAATTTCCCATGATTGCATTTCTTTTCCTTCAGTGCATCCCATTTCAACACCAAATCACCAACCTGAAAGCTACTTCTTTTCGCCTTTTTGTCAAAGGCTTCCTTGATTCTTTTTTGATGTGTTGCAGCCTTTTCAACCAGTTGTTCTCTAATCTGATGTAACTCTATCAAATCAGTTATTCTCTATGCCATCTCCTCTTCTTCATCCTGCTCTATTTGAAGGAACTTTGCCACAGGGAGAGTTAATTGAATTGGGAATATAGCATCAGTGCCATACACCAGTTTGAATGGAGAACTCCCTATGGATTTCTTTATGGTCACTCTGTCAGCCCACAGTGCATACTTGATTTTTGAATCCCAATTCTTTTTATTGTCCTTTAACAGCTTTGTAATTATCCTTATCAAACTTTTATTAGAGGATTCTGCTAGACCATTTCCATGCAGATAATATGAGGTGGAATGAATAAGTTCAATGCCCATTGAATCACACATTTCTACAAATTCCCTAGCTCTGAAGGTTGTTGCATTATCTGTTATTAACTTATGTGGGCAACCAAATCTACTGAAAATATTCTCTGTCAAGAACTTCATAATGACATTGTGATCAGCGTTCCTTGTAGGGACTGCTTCAATCCACTTTGTGAAATAATCGGTGGCTACTAATATCCATCTGTGCTAGCCACTGGAATGTGGATTGATGTCTCCAATAAAATCCAAGTCCCACTACCGAAAAGGTCCTTTTGCAACTATTGGTTTTAGGGGCAGGGATTTCAACTGCTGCTTTCCTTCAAATCTTTGGCACCTGTTACAAGATCTAACTAAACAAATACATCAGAAAATAAGGTGGGCCAATAGTACCCGGCTCTGAGAATTTTATGGGCTATAGTTTTCCAATAATGGTGCCCTCCACACATACTGTTATGAAACTATTGCATAACTTCTTTTGATTGCTCTTTGTCCAGACACCTTAAAAATACTCCAGATGGATCCCTCCAGTACAACAGATTTTCCATAATGCAATATTTTGCTGCTCTGAGTTTTAAAGTTCTAGCTTGGCTTTGCGTAAAATCTGAAGGGATTTCTAGCTTCAACAAGGAACTAATTATTGCATAATACCAATCACACAAGCTAGATTTTCGGCCACTGACTGTTTTCTATCTATTTCAGCTATTTCCTCTTCTTTTACTTGACCATTTTCTACAATCGTGCATAGGAGATCAATGCCTAATGACCTGCAATTTTCTTCAGCCAATAACTTGGCAAGCCCCTGACCTCTGACCAGCTTGGTGGGCTTTAGCTCAATATTGAATTCTATTATTTTTGCAATCCATTTTTCCCTTCTTCCATCAGCATCAGGCTGTGTTAAGACATCTTTTATTGCAGCAAAAGGTACATATGCTATTATTTTGGAATGCAAGATATAAACTCTAAAATCTTTCAAGTATTTAATAAGAGCATATGCTTGTTTTTCTATAATATCATACCTCAGTTTGGCATCCCTCAAATTCTTGCTGAAAAATGCTACTGGATGTTCTGAACCTTTTTTATCTTGCTACAATAAAACAGCTGCAATAGTTTCTTCAGAGGCAAATGAGAAAATATGAAACTCCTTACTATAATCTGGGCTAATCAATGTGGGAGCCTGCATAATAGCCTTCTTAATGGACTCAAAAGACTTCCTTGTTGTATCATTCCATCTTACCTCTGATCCTTTCTTCAACATGTAAGTCACATGCTTAACCAACTCGGCAAAATTTGGAATAAACCTCCTGACAAAATTAATCTTACCTAGAAAGGATTGAACATCCTTCTTTGATCTAGGGGTAGTCAAAGTATGTATTGCTTTGACTCTTTCTGGGTCAATCTGAACACCTGCAATAGACACAACATGTCCTAACAGCTTGCCTTCTTCTAAACCAAATTGATTTTTTGGGATTGACTGATATTCCGAACCTTCTGCACTTCTAAAATACTCTTTTCAAGTGCTGCAAATAATTTTGATGGGTTCTGGAGTAAACAGTTATGTCATCAATGTAGATAAGAACAAATTTTTCCTTCTCTCTCGCAAATGCTATGTCCATAGCTCTCTGAAAGGTAGCTGCAGCATTCATCAATCCAAAAGGCATTTTAGCATACATAAAAGTGCCCAAAAGAGTGGTAAATGCAGTCTTCTCTTGATCATCTGCGTGCACAGCAATCTGATTAAAGCCTGAAAATCCATCTATGAAAGACATCACTTTAGCTCCTGAGACTTTTTGCAGCAAATGCTCCATTTTCGGTAAGGGATAATTATCTTTCTTCGAGCATTTGTTCAAATTTCTGAAATCAACACACAGTCTAATTTCTCCATTCTTCTTCCTCACCACCACTAGGTTGGCTACCCATTTTGAATATCTGAGAGGAACAATTATCTTGGCAGCTAGCAACTTTTTAATTTCTTTTTCAATGAGGGGGAGAAGCATAGGATTTATTGGTCTCAGCTCCTGTTTGAAAGGAATAGTGTCTTTTTCCAGAGGGATTTTATGCTAAATTATGCTTTTGTCATATGTTTTCAAATCATTATATTCCTAGACAAACACATCAGCAAATTGCCTCATTAAATTGCAGTATTCAACACTTTGATCAGTAGATAAATGAGTGGACAAATTGACATACTTAGGCTGACTTGGGCTTCCTATATCATACTTACAAACTGTAGACTAGTCTTCTCTTTGGGCAGCCTTGTAAGGCACATCATTTTGGTCAAACGGCCTTTCAAGAGGAATTAGGCCCTTAGGAGTATGGTTGCTAAGAAGCTGGACAATGTTGTTTTTACCAATTTTATTTCTAAGCCGGGACAGGGAGCTTTCTGACAAGGCATCATTTTCTTGGTCAATTTGAATCTCAGAAAATTCATCAATGACTTGCAAGAACCTATTAATCTCATCATCATCACTAAAAACTTTCCAATGGTGGACATTTTTAGGCAAGGATGGTCTATACTTCATTTGGACTTCATACACTAGCCTGGGAGGCATTGGGGGAATAAATAAACTAGCGGAAACAGCAAGGGAATCAGTAAGATGATTTTAGGCTCTAGGGATATATGAAATACAAAAATAATCAAAATATTATGTGATTCTCCATACCTCATCTCTGTATGCTCTTAGCCTTAGGTGCTTTGCCTGAAATGTTTTATTAACTTGCTGAATTATCATATCAACATCTCCAAATACTTTCATATTTTTTATCCCTCTGTCTTTTGCTACATTAAGGCCCAATAGCAGAGCTTCATATTCTGTTATATTATTCGTGGCTTGAAAAGCCAGCTTAAAAGATAATTGAACGCTTTCTTGTTTTGGAGATACTAGCACCACACCTGCTCCCGCAGTCTCCTTGGTACATTCTCCATCAAAGAACATCTCCCAAACCTGACTTCCTTGCTCCTGCTCAGCCTGAACTGTTGGTTTCCTGATCTGCATTTCAGCCTTCTGAGATTCTTCTATTTGGAAAATACATGCTCCAAAATCGGTGTCCACTACATATATTGGATGATTTGTAGGATTCTTCTCATCACTAATGATGGATGCCAATTGTGCTTCTCTGTATAGCCTCCTGCTTTCTCCTCCAAAAACTGGGACAGTGGCATAAGATAGATCATTTTGTAGTGTCCCACCTAGTCTCTTAATCCATCCTTTAGACAACAGCATACCAAACTTAGGAGGAGCATCTGCTACCACAATATCCATCATCATACTCTTCATGGGCAGCTGAGTTAGGGTAATGGCCAGATCTTTAATCAATCCAAGGCATTTCACCTTCCTTGAGTCAAAAGAGAACAAATCATGATATGGTCTAGTGATGTCAAGGCCTAACTCTTCCATGACAGCTTTAGGCATTAGATTGTGACTGGCCCCTGTGTCTAGCAGGCAATTGTGGAGGATTTTGTCATGAATGGTCAATGAGACATAAAAAGATGGAGAATTATTGTCAGCAGGCTCAATCATAGGACTAAGCACAACAGCAGGCTTGTCATCTTGCAAGTTGACAGATTCAGTGGTGGTTTGTTTGGTTTCTAGCTCAAGAGCTTCAAGGATAGGCTTCCTAAATAATTCACTATTCATCAACTCAACCAGAGGCATAGATACCTTCAACTTCTGAACCTCTGACTCAAAGCTGAAAGAAGAAGATGACTTATCAGAACTTTTTACCTCTTGAACTGGAGCTTTGGGGGTGACTGGATCAACTACTGATCTTCTCTACTTGATATTTTGTAACTTTGTTTGGGCAGCAGCTCTCTGAGCAGGGTTCCCCTGGACATTCTTTGCATTCAACCTCAGGTTATAGCTTTGCTATTCACCAGCCTGCAAAACAGCTTCTCTGTCCCACCAATTTTGTTGTTCTTGCAGCAAAGATTCTTCATATTCAGTCAATGTCAAGAAGGCCGCACTGCCTTTATCTTCCATGCAATGTATTTCATCCTCATCTTCAATTTGTTCCTCCTCCATGACTGTATTTTGGAAAGGAGCTTTAACTTTATGTTCTTCTTTTGGTTCTTTACCCCTATGTATGATTTGCAGCTGCTCATTTGCTCTTCTGAAAGGATTGGAATTTCTTGGAGCAAATGTATTCTGCTGGCTTGTTTTTCCTGAGTTCTGTTCAACCTTAAGCTTAGAAATTTCAGCGGCCAATGACTCTATTATCTTAGTCATTTTATCTAATTTAGGCTCTGAAGACGAGGCAGAGGAAGAAGAAGCCTCGCTTCTCTAACTTCTTCTGTCAGAGTGACTCTTTAGCTTTTCTGCAGCCATAATATTGGATTCTACTTCTAGGGTTGCATCTTGCATATCAGCCAGAGTGGCACATCTTCTTTCTCTCAAAAACAGGCAGAAATCAGAGTCAAAATCATTGGCGTATGTAATTTTGGCTGATGTCGGAGTTGGTTTTACCTCAGCTGGTATTTTACTATACATTCTGTTGAATCTTTTATTAAAATTGGGCAATGATTCCCCACTCTCTTTCTTTAAGTTGCCAAACTCAGTATGGTAACACAGCAAGTCCTTCTTAACTCCCCATTGCTTCAAAAATGCATCATCTAATGCTTCTATATCTATTATGGATCTCTGGGGTAATTCTCTGAACCACTTCCTAGCCTCTCCATCAAGGCTCTGGACAAAAACTATCATCCATACATCATTCTCACTTATATCCAAATTATCAGCATAACTGTAAAAAGCTTCAAGGTGCTCTTCTGCTGTTACTCCCTCTATACCAGTGAATTTAGGCATATATTTTTTATATTCTCCCACATGCATAAGATTTAGAGGGACAGGTAAGACTAGAGGTCCATATCTAGCAGCTACAATTCTTTCTATCTTAGTAGGTGCTTGTTGTCCTGCCATGATTGGAATATGTGGAAGACTACTGGCAGACTGAATAGTATGGAACAATGAGATGGATGATAGAGATACAGGGATGTTATGGACAGTATGGGATGCAATCTTTGGACTGATATCCAAAGGGGAACTAACTATACAAGGAGCTATTTGAATCTCTACAGGTGATTCTTCACTAGCAAATAAAGGTTCTAATTCTTCCAACTGATTACTCTCAACCAAAACTTCCTCTTGCAGAGAAACATAAGATTTTTTGGGCTTACCTGATCCCATTGCCCCTTTCTGTGAATATTTCTTCGATTTGATAGTCCTCTCAGGTTCAGGCAATGGTTCAGCTGGAAATTTCTGAGGATTTCTTCAAGTTTGTCTCACAAACTGAGCCAGATATTTGAAATGGAGTCGCCAAAGGTTAGTCTTCCTCAAATGAAGTCACCAGACAGACGATTACAACCATAAACTGTGCTCAAACCTCGTCTGTCATCAAAGCTTGAAACTGTGTCATTTTCCCAGGGAAGCTGAACTTCGATTCTTCTCTCCCCAACAACGGCGCTAATTAATGTTATCACCCCAAGAAACTCACCTAGGTTGTATATCAGTGATGCTCGAGAACATTACAAATTCAGCCAAATGTTGGATAAAATGATGGATGAATGAAATAAATGTTGCACGTTCAAGCTAGATAACCATTCCTACTATGACTAACCCTAGACATGGGTGAACACCCCCAAACTACGAGGCTTTCAGCCATCAATTACTCGCATCTTAAGGTAAAGGTGATAATGAAGAAGATTGATTACACCAGCAGATGCACCGAACCCCGTGATGGCCGACTACAACCAGTTAGGAGGTCTGTAAATCTGATATCTAACACAAAGACAGGATGACAGCTCTCTATGTATTAAAACGACAAAAACCTGCGGACAAATTTCAATGAAACGGCTAAATTCTAACATAGAGGTGGGATGACAGCCCATCTACTGCTAAAAATCAATAGCACATGGAATAATGCATGACAGGCACAACCTGGAACATAGAAGAAGTGAAAAGTGAGCAAATGACAGCAAAGGAAGCTTGTATTAGTTGGAAATGAAGACCAGACGCTGCAGGTCTCATAGTATTTACAGTCTCCAAAAATTGAAACTTACAACATACTAGTACTCATCTAACACTCATCAAACTGATTACATCGTCTTTCTGGGTATATATAGGATTTGTTTACAAAATATCTCTACTGAGCTATGCGTGGAGGTATCTTAATGGATCACCAACCACATTTACAGTTAGATATGGCCTTTCTTCTATACTCTGGCTGTTTTAATTGACAATTTTGACATTTAGTACTTTGATGTACTGCTTGAATAGGTGGAGTGTTTCATGAACAAATGTCCATAACTGTTGAATGAATTCAACTGCCTGAGGCAGTAATTTCTCGTCCTTGACTGTGTTGTTCCTTAACTTGTGGTAGTTGTTGATTAAATGCAGGTAGCTGGATCATAACTTGCTTTTCGCGTGCCCGAGAAATTGGCCTAAAACACAGCAATTCGCATCAAACATAGACGAAGGGCCGAGGAGGAACACTGGTCGTCGGATGAATTGCATGGATGATCAAGATATGCTGGCAGGAGGCAATGGCAAGGCACAAAGGTGCAATTTGAATATGAGCCACTAGATTGAAGAAATAGACGGCGGAGATCATGCTAGAACGGACTTCGGGAGGCAGATGAATAGGGTGAATAAGTGTCGTTAGATCATGGGATGAGGCAATAGGATGGTGATCAGGTGTTAGAAGAGAGCGATGGTTAATGAGCAAGGAACCGGTATAACAGCGGGAAGTGGTTTTCCCACACCACTTTCGTGCTGCGGTGGTTTACGTACAGGTGAGCGCGATGCAATAGAATTAAGGCATGTGGTTGGCGGGAAACCGCTTCCCTACACGATAAAGGACGAGCGGATTGGCAGAGCGGGGAAATCGCAAACTATTGGATCAACAGGTGGAAGATCGGACAATGGAGGATTGAAACATGTGCTTCAGACGACACGACAGGTGACTTGACAAGTAAAACTACGGGCCCGGGCTCTATCAAAACTGAGGGTTATACTTTATATGTGTGCGGTATTTTAACCAAAATCATAGGTTAATACAGTTCATAAATGGCTATCAGGGTTTTAATGTTAAACATAAAAATACCCAGGGACTAAAGGGACGAGGAGTACATGGGGTTGTGAAGGAATTAAGCGGTAAAAAAAGAAAAGGGGAAGGGTAAAGTAAATCTGCCATGAGATCCTTATCCACCAAAACCCATTTTCTAACCAGATTTTAATCCTTACACAGTGAATTCGTAGCATAGCTAATAGCCCTCATACTGGAAACAACGCTATGGGGAGCACCTCCTGCAATAGGGTCACAAGGGGCCTTTAACCCCCCACCCCCCAAGCTTCATTGACATATCCTTTCTTGGCAACTCCAACTTTTCCCGATCTTTCTAAGTTGATGAATGACCCCATATGACATACTCATGTCTAGCCACCTATTACACATAAGTTGCCAGCAGTTATTCCATAATTTGATGGTAATCCTAGAGATGACCTTCCATCTCATATCATCACTTATCGTTTATGGTGTTCACCAACTCTTTCATAGATGAGAGTATAATACTATATATTTTTCAACGGACTCTCACCAACAACGTTTCCAAGTGGTATATTGATCTTGAATCTGTCGCGTATGATACTTTCCTATCTTTGACATGAGCATTTATTAATCACTATCAATTTCCTGTTATATATTATTTTAGTACGGATATCATCACCACCTTCTATCAGGATGACTGCAAACACATTTTTTATCATATTCATAAGTTGAGGAGATGACAAGTTTTACTCGAAACCAAACTTCTCGATAAATTTCTTTGTGAACAGTTTATTAAATATTTACTTCTTGAAATCGTCGAAGATAAGGCAAAGAGTGGAGCCCATACTAAAGAGAGGTATCTTGTGTGCCCACCAACTCGACTTGATTTATTCTCAATCGGGCACCTTATATCAATGGATTCCAAATTCTCCTCGGTCATCGACTGGTCCACCAACTCATAATGGCATTATTGCCTTTGTATCTTCCAGAACCATAGGACAACTAGCCTCTCAAATGTGCCAACTAAACATCTATTCTAGTGCCCTGGCTGGTTTTTCTACTTGTAAAACTCCTCATGTCCTCGTTATCACCTTTGAGGTAAATTCTATTCAGTTTACTCTTAATAAGAATCCTCATCAACTGGGAGGTAAAAAGAAAAATAATAAGTCTAAGACTTCATCTGAGGAACACGGGACATCCCAAACCCAAGACAACAGTGTGAGTTGTAACCAAGAGAATAAGAAGAAGAAGAATTTCTTTCCCTGCAAGATTTTTTGGGTTGATCATCTTACTCATGAGTGCCCCCGGATGGATGAGATTCATCGATATTTCTCACAACAACCTTCTTGCTAACCAAATATATTGACGAATCCTTTTATGGCCAAGCAACAACACAATCCTCCATCACCTCAACAAGGGGGGAGTGGGGGAAACTCTTCTAATGCCTTACCTTCATCACAAGACATCTTTATGGTTAATTCATGCATCCATTTACAAACCAAGCTCATAATTACGAGAACCAACCTTTGACATCATATCATGTGAACCAACCTCCATCGAATTTTCAACTTCATTTTGATAAAACATCACTGAACATTTTGTCGCACATGCCTAAGTGTGACCTTCAAAAGACTACACACAATCCCAATACCAAGGTCACTCACAACTATAGCATTTTTGAGGATCTAGCCCAAGCTCTAGTCATTATGTTTGAATTAGAAGTGTTGAAAAGTTTCCCAACACAACACAAGGAACTTTTGTATGTTATCGGTGGGGTGGATCCCTCATACTAAAAAATTATGACCTCCGATCCATCTCTTTGGAAACCCCATCTTCCACATCATCTCACCTTCCAGATAATGTTTCATGTTTTTGGGCAACATGCTCATAGGATAGTCTTGGATGAGGGGCATTGAATTGTATAATGTCGTCAAAGTGTTGGAAATATCTTAGTTCTCCCACTTTTTTTGCACCTAAATCAACAATGAAGGCCTTTGATGGGAACACCTTGCATCCTTAAGGGGTGTTTTCAATTTTACCTATCAAGCAAGGGGAAAAGATATTTTTTGAGGTCTAGGTCATCGATGCACCATTAGATTATAACCTCCTCCTCGAGTGAAGTTGGTTCTATGCTATGACTGTAGTCATGTATATAGTATTCTATGTTGTGATGTTCCCCCATAAGGGTAAGATAGACGCTATCAACCAATTAGACTTCTACAAGCTTGATCTTTAATTTCACGATAGTCATTCAGTCCCCTTTATAGGTTCTTTAAGCACTCTTGCAAAGAGTATTAGGGAGGGAATGTTCACCTTTCCCCTTACTCCACTAGACCCGTGTCCATTTGCTTCCATGATTAACCTGGTCTCTCTTCTTACTGGTGATACCTACGTAAGATGAATATCATGGGCACATAATGCCACCTTTTGTGGAAGTAATAGCCTCTTCAATGGTCCCACCACCACCTGATGACATTGGTCAAAAAATCCATCCTAATATGGAATAAGATCAGGATCCTCTGCCCACATTGGACATCACTCCATCACTTTCACATGACCCCCTTGATATTGATATGCCTTCATATAAGGCCACCTTAGAGGTCATGGATTCACAACATAAGCTAAACTATTCCTCATGATGCTTATACTCTCCCATATTTGGAAATAATGGAGATTGGAACCCCAAATATTGAATCAATCTAGGGGGAACTTCACGACATCTAATGAAGTACCACCCTTGGACCAAGTCAACTTGAGGATTTCTAACATTTAAGTTTCCATTAGATTATCCACTCTAAACTCCCCTATCGACGAATGTCTCATCCCTTCTTCATTTATTGATCCTCGCGATCAAGGAGTTGTCTTTGCCTCATGAGACCATTCACCCTTTTTGTCCTCATGTCATTCCTAATAATGTTATGATTGTAGACCCTCCTTGCAATCATCAACCTTTATGAACATGGAACTTCAATTGGATGTGGCATGGTGGTGACATGGCCCCCTCATGGTGCACCATATGTTTCCCACAACTGCACATGAGTTCATAGATTGGAATCCTTAGCATGTGCTCGACAATGGGCACTACATTGCATAGCCTATTAAATTGTGTCATGCTTCGTATATATATATATATAATATATATATATATATATATATATATATATATATATAATATATATAATAATATATATAAATAAATAAAATAATCTCATTATATTTCACTATGCTCTAAGGTATATCATTCAAACCAACATATAGGACTAGGATTCACCAATCTTGTCATTGAATTATTGGCCTTTTCCATCACCATTTCAAATTTCCTTAGGGCCCACCGCATCAAGTTGTGACAATAAGCTCTCCTTCTTTGCACCTTGCAACTTGTGTGGTAGAACCTACCCTCCATGGGCACCCTAGAATAACACTTGATTCCCATATTGGTGTCCATGCTATAGTTATTTGTAGGTTCATGGATCCTCTTTAGTACCTGGCATGACATCGAATTTGAGCCTCATGCCTTTATTTGTTTATCATTTTTGGCTACCATCTTATACGGTGTCCCCACCCACTTTTTTCCTCGTGTCGCTTTTTGGTCACCTATGATCATGGTCCTAAATATCCTACTAGATGTTGTCATATTGATGCTTACCTTCATTTCACTCACCAGATTTGTAGCCATGCTTGATGTCTTTCCTTTGGATTAGCCTTGCCTCCATCTCGCAATTGTCACCTTTCAGAGAGACCACTATGATGAGTGGATTTCCATCACAATACAATTTTCCACTACCTTATGATTTGCTTAGGTCGGTTCTGTCAGTAACCCTTAGAACTAGTTACATACCATTAACCACTCATCTCCATGGATTGAGATTCCTTTTGGACTTATTTTCATGCTCGTTAAACAATGAAAATACCAAGCTCATTTTTCTATATTTTCATGCTCGTTAAATCTATACGAAACCACCTTCCATTTTGATCTTCCTTTTATGACTCGCTAAACTCATCAAAATCCCAATCTTCTTTTGCTACCACATTTTCATTCTCGTGAAATGTATATGAAAATGTAGATTTATTTCCATCTTTTCCTGCTCATTAATTACATTGAAAGTTAGCGAGTGATCTCTTGTCCTTTCTCAAGCTCGTTAAACCATGAGAAAGTCACGAGTGTATTTTTATCTCTTTTTCGACCTTTATATAAACTCACGAAAAAGGAGCCTATTGAGCTTACTATTCTTATCTTTCCATCTCGTTAAACGATGAAGGGGATACACTGTACAAAAGGGGGGGATATTTTCACTATTGCATCCATGTATTGGATGTTGTATGTCACCCTTGAACAAGTCCCTTGTTCATGTCACACTCTTACAATTGGTTTTTACTAGAATTTTGAACCACACCTTCAGCTTGAGTTGAGTCACTATGTTTCTTGAGTCAGAATCTCACCTGATTGGTTACCCTTCCAATCCATGGGCTTTGGTGATGCATCTTGTGTCACCATCATGTCTACTGATATTCTTTAGTCTATGCTACCAAGTTCACTATTGTTTTGTGTTGTTAAATGTTAAAGGGAAGTCTCAGTCAAGAGTTGGCCATCTGCAAGTATCATTATACCTTTTGTGTCGTCCATCCCTATGTCAATTACACATCACTTCTTCATTTTCTACCATCAGAGACCTTATCTTGGCATTTGTTTTGTGTCAATTATGGGGGATACATTAAGGCCCTCCTTCAAAATATCTCTTCCTGGCAACTTCGACACCTTATTCGAGATGTAGATCTAGAAGCAATCTAGTACCTTGGAGCTTCTAGTCATCAGTGGCAGGTTTCCTCATGGTTTTCATTGGGTTTTCATCATTGGCCCATGTTGACTGATTCTGCGGATTCCTCAACTTCATATCATTCATTCACACTTTGCATACTATGTTAGGTACCTTGTGAACCATTTTCATTATTGTTGGTCTCCCTCGTGTCCATTAACGGGAAACATTAATGCCAAGAAATCAGATGGTCTCCTTCCATGCTCGACATTAGCTCATTCGTTCACATGTAGTTGAATAGTATCATCGGGAAGTGTCAAATACCTTGGGGAATTGAGGCCGCTTCATTCATGATCATTTCCTTCCCCAAGATGTGATTGGAGGATATATTGTATACTTTAAGGACCATCATTAGGGGAACTTACATCAGTGTCTAGCACTAGTGATAGTTAGTGTTCTAGAGATATACATTGTATCATGAGTAGTCCTTGATGATATCAATCCACAATATATTATGTAGGCATCTATGCTCCATTATCTTAGTACCAAGTATGGGTATTCCTACCTCGGGAATGTACTTCTTTATGTATCTAACTATAATTTTGGGTTTCTATAGGTCTCTCATATCCGATCTCTTCCTACCGCTCTCACTGATTTCTTTATGTAATTCATTTCGGCCATCATATTCTCTTTTGACCTCATACATCAGGGGGAAACTATTATAGCTAAAAATTCCATCCCCTAGGGTTAAGAAGACAAGCACGTCCTTTTCCAAGTCAAAGGATCAATTTGTGATTCATGACACATCAGAAAACAAGTGTTTTGAGGGATGAACGCTACTCCCTAGTTGTGGGAACTGAACAAGAAGACCTAGCAAATCTCTTGCCTAGTTGTGGGGACCAAAACAGTAGGCCATTAATGCCCTATCTACACTAGAGCCCTGAAACAATGTGAAAGTTTGACTAGATAAGCTTAGATTTGATCCCATTTAACAAATTTGGTTAAAATAATCATTGTTGATTAAAATAATGATTGATTTGGTCTAACTTAATCATCACCTGATAGGATCAGGAAAGTGTTTAGTTGAAATGAGGGCCAATCATGGAGAAAATATATATAAATAGAGATCTTCACTAATCACGGGGAGAAGAAATGAACCAAATCTGAAAGGTTGCTAGAGTTGTGACCATGATAAATGTATGCATCCAATGAGCATAGAGGTTAGGAATTTGATCAAGGGTAGAGGCTTGGAGAACTCACTAATGTACTACAATTCTATTCAAGGACCGCATTAATAAAGATTCTCCCAATATTCATTCGTCATGTTCTCTGATATGTTATATGATTGATGTAGTATGTTTTGAGGCTAATATTGTTTTGCGGGAAGATCGGATTGGTTTATTCTTTGTGTACATGTTCTCTAGGAGATCCATGAGTAAAGATCTCAAGGAGATCTTCTTAGAGTTAGCATCATCAAATAGATTTAATGATAAAGTGTTAAGAGGTATGTTATCTAATGTATTCTTGCAATATGAAGTGCTTGGTATTTTCTTATTTGTGTAGCTCCACTTCTTCATTCATACAGACCATCTGGTCAACCCATGGGAAAGGCTTGTTGGGATTAAAGTAACTTGTTACTACAGGCAAAATTTTCTCTTAAACAAATTCCAAGACAACCTTTAACATGTCATCTTTGAGAAATTCGAATCAATCAACATAGAGTTCAATGGCAAGGCCATTGGGGCAAGGAATTTTTCCTTTTTGTATGGAGAAAATGGTTTTCTTAGACTCATTTTCATATACTTTTTCTTTTAGGGAAAGGTTCATATCTTCAATGATCACCTAAGGGAAAAGAGAAATAACCTTCAAAATTTCTTGAATGGAGCATCTAGAAAGATCTTTGAACAAAGATTTTAAATTCCTTGTGCCTTTATTTGCTTTGTATTTAAGGGAGTGTAGCGACGATCCATATATACCATGGATTTTCCAAATGCAATTTAGGTTCTTCCTATAGGAAGCATAATGATGAACTTTTTTATTTTTATCACCCCCCTATTTAATCTAAATAACTCTACTTTTTACTCTCCATTCAACTTCTTTATTTTCATAGTGGGATTACCATTTTGATTCAAGGAAGTGTAGTTGAGTTAGGCATTGATCAAATAAAACCCCATAGGTGTTTGAATCAACAAGGGAGTTTATTCCCTGCTCTAATTTAATCATTTTTTCAAGTTGTTTTTCTTTGAACCAAAGGGACCAATGTTGTTAAGCTACCTTAAGCCTAGATATATTCTTATCAAATTGTGCCATATATGGGACAAAGGATGGGGTTCCAAATGAATCCAAGAATCACGTACTAATTTCTTGAATTCACCTTCTTGGAACCATTAATTTTTGTATTTAAGAGGTAGAGGGGGTCTGTCCTTCTCCAAATCCATGTAGAAGACCATTGAGAGATGATCAAATAGCCCACCCAAGGGGATGCAAGACTTGGAGGAGATGAAAGAGTTAATAATTTCAACCGAAACCAAAAAATGTTCAAGTATTTTCTAGATAGCTTCATAATTGGCACACAAATTCCACCAAGTTGGGGTAATATTTACTGGCACTAGATCAACCAAGTGAAAATTTTCCAGAAGCATCAAGGTGAAACCGATCAAAGGGTATGGGCAAGGATTTGTACCCTAAGCTTCTCAAAGGGAGAAGCTGAAATCTAGAATTGAGGAGAAACTGGTCAGAGGGTATGAGTGAGGATTTGTATCCTACACCTATTGAAGGGAGAGGATGAAATTTAAGTGACTACCTAGAATTAGATTAAGGGCCATCAAGTCCCTCAAGGCAACGAGGCTTTCCTAGAAGGGAATTTTGTCTACATATGCGCCATATAAATTTAGAATTGTCGTGTCAATGCCAAGTTACTTAGCTTCCAGGTGAAATGGGATAGCCAAATCATGTATAGAGGAATAAAGGAGATACTCCAACCCATGAGAAAACCACTAGATAAAACATCTACATCTAGTGCAAAGAAGGACCAATTATGTGACCAAGGATTAAAAGTCACTCTCATGTGAGCCTCATCCAACATCGTCCCTTGAATTAGAATGATGTTTGGCCTATGTGAGGAAATGAGACACTTGAGGAATAGTTTTTTTGGGCACCCCCAACCCGATGAGCATTTAAGGATGAAATAATCATGCATTATTATATTTTTGGCCCCCTCCCTACTCTAAGGGACCTCAAAATGGTTGACTACTTTCTTTTTTGGATGTCAATAATAGTGTTTTGTTGGGATTTTTTCCCCCTAGGGTTGGTGAGCACATGGTTCATGGTTATACTGCCACAAATAAGAGGAATTTGCAAAGAGACTGATGCCATGTTATATGATGGAGCATCAGTGGAAGAAAGAGTTGAAAAAGGATCAATGTTAAACCCTATATAATGATGGAGCATCAGTGGAAGAAAGAGTTGAAAAAGGATCAATGTTAAGCCCTATATAATATCCATGTTCACTGCAAAACCCCCTTATTAATCCCTATATATTGAGTGATTAAATTTCTATTTTTATATTGTTATGTAGGCTAGAACCCCTCGTTGTCCCATTTTATTGTAATTGTACCCTTTGTCTTCTATATATACACTAAGGAGACCTATTCCTAGGATCATCAAATATTGTCTTGTCCATTATATTCATTGTAAAAGGAGATTCCCCCTCGAAGATGACTACAATAATTTCTTTTTAATCATTTTTAATGTGCAAGGATCATAACATCTAAAGCTCATGATCCTAGGCTTTTTCTACTCCAAATAGGTCATCATGGATTTTCACTATAAAAAAATTTCTAGGAGGTTTTAGATGGTGAAACTTAGAGAATATTTAGAAGACATCTTATTCTATATATATCTCAAATTTCAGATGTTGGTTCACATTTTTGGATATATGTTCCAAGGAATATATAGTTTCTAAATGCTCCCGAAATAAATCTCAAATAGGTCAGTTTGACACTTTTGCTATAAAAAAAATTATGTGATATTTTAGAATGTGAAACATTGATCATAATGAGGAAAATTCTCAGTTAAATTTGGTTCAAATTTTAGATATTTGTTTGCTATTGTTTTGGATATATGCTCCAAGGAATTTGAGGTTCCTGAATGCTCCTAAATTCAATTTCAAATAGGTCAATTTGGAATTTTTGCAATAACTTTTTATATGAGGTTTCAAATAGGGAAACTTGGACCCTATTAAGGATAACTTTTAGGGAGCTTTTCGTTCACTGTTTAGAATTTGTTTCGCTATACTTTCAGAGTTATACCTTGTGGAAGTTAAGGTTTGTGAATAGTCCTTAAATAAATTTTAAACATGTTAGCTTGGTATTTTTTCTATATCTTCTTGTTTGGTAATTTTAAGACTACGAAAACTTCGGGGATTTTAGGAGACATATAGAAGTACCTTAGGTACAAATTTCAAAATTATATTGAATAATTGGACACATGGCACATTATACAAGTTTTCTCATAAGAAGAGGTAAAAAATTAGTAAATTTTAGGAAAGTTACCATAACTTCCATTTGGCACATCAAATTCAATTCACACCTATGGAATTGCAGAAAAGACATATTAGAGTATTACAAAACAAACTTTCAGATTCAAAACAGTTCAAATCTAAGAGATATATCAAAAAAACATCATTCGTCATGATGTTCTCTAAATTAATTAATGTAACTTATGAGTGACCTAATTGTTGATTAGAAGATCCTTTTTTTTGGTGATTGAAACTTGTGATAAAGAGGAGTGCAATTATTATTTTTTAGCATGCGTCTAAAGAAAGATACTACACCAAATAAATCTACTGAAGGCTCATCCTTGTCTCATAAATAAATTGAAGACTTAGAATTTAGGTTATCTCAATTAGAAAAGAAAGTTAATGAGATAGATGATAGTATGTTGAAAAAAGGTGGATTTATTATATTCTCAAAAAAACTTAAAAGAGAAATGGAAAATATATTAATGAAAATAATTAATGAATAGAAAATAAGATGAATGAAAAAAGGAAGAAATAGAAAAATCCATGTTTTCCATCGAAAATCTTCTTTTGGAGAGGCTTCCTAAAAGGAATGTCAAGATCCAAGGAAATCATAAACATACTGAGAAACATGTTAATGAGAAATCAATCTCATAGGAGAGTATGTTGTCACAATTAGAGAGCACAAATAAATTCAAGATCCATATCACTAGGGCTTCAAGTTAGCACCAAGGAACTACTACATTTTGAAGATTGATATGAGGAAGTTTTATGGTAATGATCGTATAAGGTGGATATTTCAAATGAAGCAATACTTTGATCTACACCAAGTGGCATCCTTACAAAAGGTCAATATCACATCCATGTTCTTAGAACAAGACCAACATGTATGGTATCAATGGCTTTGTGAAAGGAAAAAAGTTATGTTGTATCCTACTCCATTTTATAGAGGAATTAATAGCGCATTATGGGAATATTAAGAGAAACACCTTCTTCATACAATTGGTAAATCTTCAACAAAAAGGTCTAGTTATAGAGCACATTCAAAAATTCCAAAAGTTGATTCTGAGAGTAAAGAATATTTTAGAGGATAATTTGTTATACCTATTTATCAGAACTTTAAAGGAAAACTTCCAACATGAGGTGTGTCTCTTTGAACCTAAATCTATAAGGCATGCTTTCAGTCTGGCAAGGAAAGTTGAAAGTAAAAATATGGCCACTAGAAAATTGGTCATTAATAACTATAGATGAAATCACGCTCCCTCTCTCATACCGACAAGGTTGACTCCTCAACAAATGGATGAAAAAAGAGAAAATGGACTATGTTTAAACTATGACATCAAGTATATTACAAGGCATAAATTATGTGAGAAGAAATTATTCTACATAGATTGTGAAGATTAAGAAGACAATAAGTTGAAACTTAACAAAATTTAGAGCTAGAAGGGACTACTCCAACAATCTATTATCATGCATTAGTTGGCATCAATACTCCACAAATCCTCAAAATAGAAGGACATATCAAAAAGAAAAAGGTAAAAATATTGATTGATTCATGTAGTACCCATAACTTCATCAGTTAAAAATTATTAAAAAACATTAATTGCTTTCTATATCCAACACTATAATTTCAAGTCATGATTGTAAATGGAGGTACCATAAATTGTTTAGGGAAATGCCATAATATTAAGTTGAAAATAGGGAAGAATTTATTAGTAGTCTCATGGTTGCAATCCAAATGGATGGTGGTGATGTTGTATTAGGGGTCCAATTGTTACAATAATTGGGAATAGTGCCCATTAATTTTCCATTTCTTTTGATAATATTTTTCTCAGAAGGAAAGGAAATTGAACTTAGAGGTATCCAAAGGAAACCTAGTAAAGTGATAAGCTCTAATAGCATGACAAAATTGTTAAACAATGGATATCAAGGTGTAGTTGCACAATTATGTTCATTAGATGTTCAAACATATATATCCTCTGCTCTAGTGGATCTCCAAAAAATTATCAACAATCATTCTAAGGTATTTGGAGAAATGCATAAGGGTATTCCACCTACCTAAGATCATGCCCATGTTATTCATTTGCAACCTACAAGTGTACCACCTAACATTAGGCCTTATATCTACAATCATAAAAGAGTGAGATTGAGTGTATGGTTCAAGAAATGTTAGAGGCAGGCATCAACGTAGCAAAATACCTTTCTCTTCAGCAATGGTGATGGTCATAAAAAGGATGGTTCATGTTGTATGTGTCAAGATTATGTATAGATCAAAAAAATGAGAATCAAAGATAAGTTTCATGGTCCTGTCATTGATGAATTTCATGGAGAAATTTTCTTTACTAAGTTGGATCTTAATTTGGGTGTATTCAAATCAAAATGAGGCAAGAATCCATACCCAAAATAGTGTTTAGGACACTCATATGTCATAATGAGTTTTTGTTTAGGTCGTTTGGACTTACAAACACACCTTTAACATTTCAAAGCTTGATGAATTATATTTTCAAACCCTCCCTTAGAAAATTTGTGTTGGTATTTTTTAATGACATGCTAATCTACAACAAATCTTGGGAAGAGCATGTAGAACATGTTGACAGGGTCTTGAGACTATTGAAAGGGCAACAACTATATGTGAAGCCGTCCAAGTGTGCCTTTGGGGTTCAAGAAGTGGAATAATTGGGTCATATTGTATCACATGACGATGTCAAGTTGGATCCTATAAAATCAAAGCTATGAGGGAATGCCCAATCCCCAATACCTTGAAGAAACTGAAAGGATTCTTACGATCAAACATCAATACCTCAAACAAAATAATTGAAGAAGGAAACATTTTCTTGGACTAAAGAATCAACCAAATCTTTTGGAGAACTTAAAGACGCTATGTGTGAAACTCACATCTTGGCAACACCTAACTTCACAAAAAACTTCATTATGGAGTGTGGTGCCTCAAGCCATGGCATTGGTGCAGTTTTGATGCAAGAATGAAGGTACCTTTCTTTTGACAATAGTGAAATTAAAGGGAAAAAATCATTGAGGCCCATTTATGAAAAATAAATGTTGGCCATACTACATGCATGTGACAACCCCAACCAAGGTTCTCTCACAAAAATGCATTGTAAATATTTTTATAGAAAATAAATTTAAAAAGGGGACTGAGTCAAGAGACAGATTCTAGAGTTGAGAGGAGATTGTTTGCTTAGGATGTCAATGGGTTTCTTTTGTAGAAATCTGAATTGTTTTCAATCGTCCATTAAAAGACGGGTTGGTGTATGCTCTTAATGAACTCACTCCTAAACTAAATGGGCTGAAAATAAAATTACACAAGCCCGTGTTGCTTAGGAATAATAACAAGGAAAAAGGACAAGAGATTAAGAAGGAAAGTGCATATTGTAAGCAACAAGGATGAGAAAGTAAATGCAAGCCCAGAAAATAAGTCAAGGAACTGAAGGAAATGAGAGAGTAGGCATGACAGAAGGGTGATTAGAACTCCTACTAGCAACAGTGAGAGAGGGCAGAAGGAACTCAACTTGATCTAAGAATTAAGCCAGAGAGATAGCATGAGGAGGAGGAGGAAGAACAATAAAAATAAAGTTGTAGAAGCGAAGAGAAGATAGGGGACTGTGAACTGGTTCTAATTCGCAAGTTTGGTGGATATATGGTATCTCCTTGGTGAGGAAAAATGCCTCTAGAGTCCTTATAAATCCAAAGGGTGGAGATGGGTTTCTATGGATTCCCTCAATGGTGTGGGTGGAGGATTATTTCCTTGGATTCTTGGAGGGAGAGCTTATAAAACATCTTGTTATTGCAGTGTGTTATGGATTCCCTTAAGTGGGTGGAACAATTATGTTTTGATAAGGGTGGATATGTATTCTCTCGATTCCCTTGACACTCTTTGTGTGGAGGTAACTGGTCTCTAGATTCCTTGTGTGTACTTGGGTGGAGAAGAAGTCTTTGTATTCCCTGTGGTGGAGGTTGTGAACTTCTGGATTTCCGATATGCACTAATTAAATTCCATTGGGTAGTTAGAGGGTGGAGGCAGATGGCCTTTGGATTCCATGTATGTTATTGGAATGATAAGTGGTTGGTGGGTGGAGGAAGGAGGTCCTCTAGATTCCTTGTTTCAGCTAGTAATTAGTGTTCAATCCTTTAAGTAATCCCCCCTCAATGTCTAGAATCTAGCTAGGGGGTGACAACTACAAGTGAGCTTGGATGAAGTTGTCTATGGTTGGGTGGAGAGTCCTTGTTCCAGACTCAGATTCCCTACAAATTTAAAGAGAAGTATCATTTTGTACTTGTTTAAAGGTTAATGAACTTATGATGCATTTATGGTTTGAAATGGATCTAAATTTATGGAGTGCAATAATGTTGTTAATTTAATGAGTGTGTTTACATCCTTGCGTGGAAATAGCACTTATAGTTGTGATGAAACCATATGTATAAATATATCACCTCTCTTAAATGAATGATGTTTATAAATAGGTTAATAAAGTGTGTGCTTCTAGATTGGAATGAAGTGTTGTGTGAAATTCTTGTTGGTGTTGTTTATAACATATAATATGCAACAAAAAGTGTAATGATTGACATGATAACTAGGATTATGCTAAATCCTTGAATGAGAATTATATTCTGTATGAAATGCTTAACTTTGTTGTTAACAACATATATGTAAATAATGCAAAGACATTATGAAATATTGGAGGTAGCGGAAGGGTCCATAAGGACCTAGAAACATTAGCCATAAAGACCCCTTTTATTAATATGAAGTGATTACAGAAGATATTTCCTACTTAGAAGGGTTTTTGTATACACAAATGTAATTATTCACTTAGTTACAAGATCGTGAATTCATTCAGGTGGTGTTGTACAAACGTTGAAAGAATTGTTTCCTCCTTTAACTATAAGGATAGCCAGAAACCATTTCATGAAGGCTTAGCCAACCTTGCATTATCAGCAGCCTAGAGTTATTTGACGAAACTTCTGAGCATTGCTGGTTAGGCCCTCGAAACCTTGCATAGTGTCATAGAGTTGTTTGTAGGCTCACCTCAGGACATTGAGCCCTTGGCATGTGGTAGGAGAGGTGGAGGCCCTTCAGAAGCTCACTACGCGTCCCTTACAAAGAGCGGTCAGAGACCCACCAATGTGGACATGCCTGGAACTCCCTATCCATGAATAGGGAATATTTGAAGGCCATAAACCTATGGGGGTGGGCTTCACCAAAGCTCAGAAGGGGTATCACCCTTAGCAAGACACCACCGCCAGTTTCAAACGTTGGTGTTGAGCTTAATGTTTATGAACCTCTATGGTAAATTTATGGTCAAAATGACTAGTGAGAAGTGATTGATGAAGGGCTAGAGTAAGCTCTCATGATGGCTATTGAAATCCAAATCGGGTGCATCTCATAAGGCTTGGAAAGGTCCCCCTGCTCAAGCCATGGCAGAGTTCAATTCCAAGATTTGATGCAATGCAAGAGGGCAATCCTTAAATTTATAATGCAAACTGGATAACCTTATCCTTCATCCCAGCCAAACCTAGTCGTTGATGCCTAATATTAGTGCGCCTAATTTCTACCAAATGTTATTAGGTGAGGGTAAGATGACGTGCCCCAAAGGTAAATTCTGGGAGGTTGAATTCATCACCAAAGGAACCGATCAGGACAACATTGATAGGATGAGTTGATTGACACGTAAGTTTGATAGTTATACCATTGGTGAAGAAGAGGGACCACCACCTAGTGGTTCCCACCCAGAGGTGCTATACGAGTGCCTAAGGAAAGTTTCGGGATGAAATGGACAGGGTGATGTAGGCATGGTCTCATGGCAGGCATGTCAACTTGAATGCTCCTCCATTGGTCAGAGAGTGACCCTATTATACACACAATCCTGGTGAAGAAGCCCCAATGAATAATGAAGGGAGAGTCGAGATAATGCACGGGGGTGAATTGGTGCAGGATTGCACGGCACTGCCACTCGTGGACCAATTAAAATAGGGTGGGTAGACATAAGGCCCACCAGCTCATGTGGATGCAACATCCTCCCTTCGTGACATCAAAAGGAGGAGGGGAATGATCTTAGACCATTGGATGGGAATGTTTGATGTGGTTCGTCAAATCAAGGCCCAAAACTATGAGCTGGAACCAATATTATGCAACCCTTTCCGAAATAATTCATTGAGTTGTTTACCTTGGCACAACCTATAGATTAGAAGCACAAGTCAATGGGGGTCGTCGAGTTAGTGAGGAGTTTAAAGTAGAGTGTAATGTGATGTGAAGCGAGGCCTTAAGCATGGATCAATGGCGAAGGATCATTGCCGATGATTTGACGGTGTGCACACCATCCCTTGGGGTGACGTCAGCACAGGGCCGACCCCCATGCAAGTCGTGGATTCTACCTCAATTTATCTTAGTAGTTGGAATTGAAAATGCACAATGGGTTCACCAAGTTGGAAACACAACCAATCTCCATTAGCACAAGCGATTAAATGAAAATGTGGCACCCATTCCATATGGCGACATAAAACGAGATGAGCAAAAGAAGATGTGAAAAATTTTGTGGCAGAATTTCTGGTATGTCAACAAAATAAGGGAGAGACTATCAAGACACCAGGGCTCCTTTAACGATTAGCTTTACCAAGCTAATGTTACGAAGAAGTTTCAATGGATTTTATCATGGGTTTACCCAAATCTAAAGGAAAGAGTGCCATTATGAAAGTGGTAGATCAAATGACAAAGCATGCCCAATTTTTCTCTATTTCTTGTACTTTTAAAGCAAGTATTGTGGAAAAAAACATTTATAGAAACAATCTAAAAGCTACATGGAAGACCAAATATTATTGTAATTGATAAAGATCCAATTTTCATTATAAATTTTTGGACTAAATTATTTTCTTGTTTGGATTCTCAATTGGTTCACGACTCATCTTACCATCCTCAATCTAATGGGAAAACTGAGATTGTGAATAAAATTTTAGAAGGATATCTACATTACTTTACTTCTAATAAACATATACAATGGGTCAAATGGTTTCCCTTGGCATAATGGTGGTACAACATATCCTTCCATACATCTTCAAAATTGTCACCATTTATGGCACTTTATGGATATCATCCTCCATCATCACATCAACCTTGAAAAGGGATAAAAGGATCACACAGTAGAGAACCACATATGACACCGACAAGAGGTTCTCAAATTATTGAAGGACAACTTACTAATGGCACAAAATAGGATGAAACAACAAGCAGTTCAACGTTGTAGTGAAAGGGAATTTGAAATGGGGGATTGGGTATTTGTGGGACTACAACTATATAAACATATGTCCCTCAAGAAACAAAAGAAGGACAATAAATTAGCACTGAGGTATTATGGCCCTTGTAAGGTGTTACAGAGGATTGGAAGTATAACCTACAAATTGGAGTTGTAACAACCTCGTTGATTTTCCATGTAAATAAAATAAGACCATGGTCATGGGACATGTATTCCAAGATAAATGGTGGGAAAACATTATAGTGGGCATCAATTATGGTTTATTAATGGCTATGGAAATTGGCAAAGGCATTGTCAAAGGCAAAGAGGCAATAAATGGCATTTAATATGAGAAATAAAGGAAAATAGCAAAAAAAGAAGATGAAGAGACACAAATATGCATGCAAGGGAAACTAGAGAGAAAATGAATAAAAATGAAAGCAAAAGGAAAGGAAGATACTAGACATCAATGATAAAAGGCATTAGAGAAAAAAATCATAGTTAGCTTTTGTCATTTTAGCTTTTGGTTCTTTTCTTCCACACTCATACACTCTTACACACTTAGAGTATTCTTGGAGCATTCTAGAATTCACTTGGACTTGGAGAAAGTGAGCAAGTAAGCAAGCAAAGGAGAGAAAAGGGAAAGAAAAAGAATCGGGGGCAACGGAAAAGAAGGTTGGATCGATAGTTACCAAAAGGGTACATTGCAGGTAACAGGTTGCATGTGTGATTTCCTTGCTAAGATTTTAATGCATGGTACATGCATGTGGTTATTTGGTTGTTTCTTATCATTGGCATGGAGATTTGCCTAGATTGACAGTGATTTTATCCTTGCCTTTACCTTTCCTGGATAGCCATGATGTAGTGTGTTCTTTGTTTATATTTTTTATTGGTTCTTAGGTTCCCTAGTGGCGCCTATGGGTTGGTATAAATTCTCTGGATCCCTAGAACAACTTGGGTTCCCTAGAGGTTGTTCATTGAGATGGTAGTTCTTAGGAGCCCTGTAATAGCTTGGGTCCCCTAGAGTGGGTTGAGATAGTAGTCCCTGGAGCCCTGGATAGCTTGGGAAGAGACCAATTTGGTTTGATGTTAGTGATTTCTAGACCGGTTTAGGTGAAATCACTGTGGTTGAAGGTTGATGTGGTTTGGCCTCTGGAAGCCCTGGTTGGTTCTATTTTTTTTAGCCCATATTATCCTACATCCATGCTTAGAATATGGCACATGGGTGATTGGATGAAAGAAATATTTGGTTCATCCCAATTTATGGTCGGGTGGTACGTGGAAGTCCCTGACTTGGTTGACATTTGCATATGTTAATATGAGTCATTTTCCTATTATGATCCATGAGCACAGGTATTGGGTATTATGTTGATCTTATGGCTTCTTTGTCATAGACTTAATTTTGGTTATGTGTTGGTTATAGGCATCATTGAATGATGTGCTCTTGTTATGGATCTTGTTCATGATTTGATAAATTATTGAATGGTTAATGTATGCATGGCTAAAAAGTGTTGTTGCAAATAGTTTGAGAGGGAATTGAGACTTCTTTATGATTCTCTGATGAAGTTAAGAAGATCATGATCAGATATGCATTCATGACCTGTAGTTTCTATGTTTACCATATGTTTGACAAAAAATGTATCATGTGACTGGCATGTTTTGAGCAAGAACCCACCCTAGTATTGATTGCTTAGACTTGTTATCATCTTAGACATGATTCTAGAAAGTCCTAGGTTGTTCTAGGTAGTGGCATGTAAACTAGCATTGAAAAAGTGGCATTGATCTTGCAATTGCAAGCACAAAACTGTGACTTTTTTGTTGCAACGGCATGGAGAAAGCCTTATGTGTGTGGTTGGATATTTTCAACTACATGTACAACTTGGCAAGTGTGTGGTTGGGATGTAAGGTCTATGAAAAAGAAGTTTCAGATTGGGGATTGATCACTAGTGGGTTTTGATAGACACCTGTGTGATATGGTGTCCCTGAGAGGTATCAATATGTTTATGGTTTGTAGGCCCCACTTCCATAACTGGAACTTGGAGGTATTGTCATATAATAGTAAAAATCAACTCATGTTTACCCTGGAGAGCTTATAAAAGCGGGTAAATATGCGGTGGGGTGCTACAGGGTGGTATGAGAGCAGAGTTTTGCTTCCTTTGGGCAGTATCTGATACCACAAGGTGCTATCAGAGTGAGGTTGTGGCACTAAACCTCGAGTAAATGCATATTGTCAAATGTGATAACCTCCCCTAAGACACATTGATGTATAATTTGATTATGTCTTCTATTTGGTTTATCTAGCATGGTATGTTTGTAGGAAATAGAAGGCCAAAGATGAAGAGAACAATGGTGGATTACAGTTCACATGACTCCCCTTATTGACATGAGTGAATTCAGTGGAATGTGAAAGGTCAATTGAGCAACAAGGAGAAGAGTATTCTCCAGATATAGTAGATACACTGAGGAGCCTGAGGGCAGGGATCATAAGTTGCAAGGAATATAATAACAAGTTGATTGAGGCACAAGAAAGACTTGTAAGGGCTTAAGAAAAGTGAGAAGAAGTTAATGTAGTGATTCTTCAAATTCTTTCAGATTGACAAAAGGAGGGACAATTGGCGATCATTCATGGAGATATGAAGTAGGAGAATACTAATGGAGCTTATGGTAGTAGGTCTTAGAGGCGACATAGGATGGACAGAGATTATACGGTCAGAGGTGGTAGATCCTTCAACACACTTGAGAGGAGGGGTAATATTTATGGATTCTATTCTAGCTCTAGTTCCAAGACACATTTTCACCATCATCACCATCATCCTTACAGGAGAAGTGATAAGGGATATTTGCCATAAGAGTTCAATAAATCTGTTATGAAACCAGCTCACAAAAAAATAGAAAAGATAGATCAACGCCTTAGAAATAAGCCTCTTCGAGGGGGAAACCTCCTTTACATTAAACAAATGAACAATTATTGGATGATACAAATGACAAGACCTCCTTTCTATATATAAGAGTCTCAGGGTCATAATATAATCAGAGCCGACATAACAATAATAATGTAAGGGCACAATAATAACAATAGTGGGCTTTTATGGGGCACAATAATAACAATATGGGGACTACATGGGAACAACGATATAATAAGGGGGTTGTACTAATAACAATAAGGGGTTACACTAGTAGTATGGGGACCTAGCATGCCCCTCTCCTTTAAAAAGTGTTGTCATAAAATTCTTATTCTTGAGTAGTTCTTGGTGCTCCTGTATAAAATTCTTATCCTCCCATGTGGAATATCCAGTGGGTAAGTTCTTCCACTTAATGAGATACTCTGAAATTGATCGATTTCGTAGCTGTGGAGTTCTTGTTTTTGTTAATGCTCCAGGTTCCAATATGATTTTTCCTTCCTCATCAAGTTCTAACAATATTGTTTGAACTGGGATCTTCTGCAACTTTTGAATGAGTGGCCACATTTCTTCATCCTTCTTCCATTCATCCCTTTCTTCATTTATCCAATCTGGTTGGATAATATAAATAGCACAAAACAATGCTTCCACATCTTCATCCTTTCTTGAGAGTGCATCTGCAACAACATTTTGCTTCCCTTTTTGTAGATGATTTCAAAGTCATAACCCAACACATTTGCGACCCATTTTTCTGATCTTCTAAAGATAATATTTGTTCTAAAAAGTATTTAAGACTATCATGATCCATTTTTACCTTGAAGTGTCTTCCCATTAGGTAAGGTCACCATTTCTTAAGTGCATGTAGTATTGCCAACATTTCCTTCTCATA
>APFE031563385.1:14634-43657 GCA_000404065.3 Pinus taeda
AAAATTGTTAACAGACGTGAGAGGTACCACCAATAATGACAATGGTCCTCAAGGTACTATAGGTACAATCCACAGCGTGCAAATCAGTGAGCCGGTGTTGAACACCCATAGGATCATCCGATCGGAGGCCAATGATGAAAACCTCCCGTCGAATACGAAGAACCTGCCATTGACACATGCAGACTCCAAGGTACCTGAAGGGAGTCTCTGAGTCAATCTTCCTGGATAATGAGCTGAAGTTGACAGGAAGTGACCTTGATCGAAGGTGGGCCATAATGTTTCCCACATCATCAATACGAGACAGAGAAGGATAAAATGTTTTGTGTGAGGTATCAAAGTGAGGTTGAGTATTCTGTAGAGGTCAACTTCTCTTGAACACATTGGCGACACGACAGTGGACTTGGCAGTATTTGACATCAAATGATCAGGGGTCATGGTGACAAGGAAATGAGCAGATGAGAGGTCAAACAAGATAACCCAAACCCACGGAGGCAAGTGTAAAAACAAGATGAGATGTCCCCACCCAGATACGAATGAAGACAAGTGCATGTTCAAGAGCGACATATTGCCGACACGACAATAATTGTGGTTCCTTTTCCCCACCATTTCTGGCGAGTACCCCGATTATTTTTGGATGACAAGCTTGATGGGGATAGCATATGCTTGAGAGTCATCATTTCAATGGAACCCAAATGTCATTAAGTTTTAACGAGCTTGACAAAGGAAGAACTCAGCGTCTTTTCATGTTTAGAGAGTTTGAAAAGACAGCGGAAAAGGAAACTCCAAGGGTGTCCTTTTCGTAAAGTTGTGTTTCTCAAGCCCGAAAAAGTATAAAACAATGCTCGAAAGAACCGCCCGATCATTACGACTGAGGATTAATTTTCATAAATAGTGATTCCAATCTAAAAAAGTAAAAAATCTATTGAAACCATGTTGCTTCGTAACCGTTAACGAACCTGAAATGACAAGGGTCCGACAATCTTTCGTTTTTTACACGGTCGGAAAAGTGTTTAAAGATGACCGCCTCTTATTTACATTTAACTAGTCGAGAGGACCAACTCAGCATTCTTTTCACGTTTAGATGGTCAGAAAAGAGCTGAAAGTAGACCTCCATTTTTATTCTCTTTAACGAGTCAAAAAGGGAAAAAAATACTCGGAAATCTTTTCATATTTTACGAGTCAGAAAAGAGCTTAAAGGCGACTCGTCCTAGAGGAACAAGTGGTATAAAGGGTAGCAACTGGTTCCGGCAATGGTGGAACTGCTCAAAACATGTAATGGTCAAGAGGCTAGCTAACAAAACCACTCTTAATTGCGGTCCCTCAGGAAAGGAAAACAAGCAAGTGAAAGCATATGATTAGCCAAAAAGATGGTGGCGATGGAATGAAACAACCAAGGCTCATCTAGCAGAATTTAGTGGATAAAGATAGCAATCACAAGATGTAAATCAGGTATGGGTTCATTTTTACACAAGCTTGAACCATGGAGAATTCTTCTTGGATTCGGTTTCATGTTTACGCAAGCTTGAAAGGAAAAACTATGCTTGTTATAAGTTTGCATGCCCCCAACATAATGACGCAGAACGAGGTACATGCCGCCCAAGCTTCACTGCATTCAAGAAAGTGGATGGAATGAAGGTTCACTTTCAAGATCTTAGAAAGACTCGACTTGTATTTTACAATATCTTAATCAAAATACTCGATTTGGAAAGGGAGTTGTTTCATTTTTTAATGAGGTTGACACAGTAAAAGAACTATCCTCATAACCCTTGTTTCATTTTTTAACGAGCTTGACACAAGTTCAGGAACTATGCTTGACCACACCCAGTTTCATTTTTTAAGGAGCTTGACATAGGGAAGTGAACTATGCTCCAAACAGACCTAGTTTCATTTTTTAAGGAGCTTGACATAGGAAAGCGAACTATGCTCCAAACAGACCTAGTTTCATTTTTTAAGGAGCTTGACATAGGAAAGAAAACTATGCTCCGACCAGACCTAGTTTCATTTTTTAAGGAGCTTGACATAGGAAAACGACCTATGCTCTGACCAGGCCTAATTTCATTTTTTAAGGAGCTTGACATAGGAAAGCAAACTATGCTCCATCCAGACCTAGTTTCATTTTTTAAGGAGCTTGACATAGGAAAACGAACTATGCTCCACACGAACTTCATCATAATGAACAAGAAGTCGTGGCTTCCAAGAGTGCCACTCTTGATGGAAGGACAACATCTTGGAAGTCAGGACCCAAAGCCCCCAGGACACTATGCATGACGGCAGCATCACTGGATATAGGCATGGGATAAGTAGCCATGTAGTTGACCTGCGGTGGGGCAGATACAACCGATGGATAAAAACCAGGAGGGGATGAGGACTGCGCAGGAGGCACCGGGGGACTAAAGAACAATAATTGATCTATAGTCACCATCCTTCCGTCATGTGGATAGAAAACCACATGGAAATGTGAAGAGACAAGGGCCCCCATGGCATAAACATAGTCACGACCAAGGAGAAGACTAAAATCTAAGGCACCTTGGGTAACCAACACGTCTATATAGATGGTTTTGCCTCCCAAAGTAATAGGGAACTGTGGAACAATCCCCAATGGTTGACTGGTTCCCCCATCAAACGCCATCAGATTCTGTGCAACCAGCACAAGCTGTGGGGAGCCCAAAGCTTGCCAAGTAGTGGAAGGCATAAGACTGACAGACGCACCCTCATCCAAGACAATGCCAGGTACTGCCTTATCACAGGCATGTACTGTAATCTGGAAAGGCACATGGGATGGAAGGCGGAAGTCAGTCAAATGGCTCCAGTCGAAGGCAACGACTGAACTACTTGGTGGGGGAATCGTATGATTGGCCCCCTGCTCTAAAGGAACCGAAAAAATGACTCTCCGGATCAACTGGGATAGGAGAGTCGTTTTCAGACTTAGGAGAATCTGACGAGACGAGAAGAACATGAGCATGACACTCTTCCGAAACAAAGTGATCGATGGGTGGTGAACCCGAGTCGACACTCTTCCCGACCAATGGTTGGTCTGGAACAGGCTTAGCACAGCCAGGTTCGGGAAGAGGAGGATGGACAAGAGAAGGATCTAAATCAATCTCTTTGTCGACAGGGAGAGGATCTGGAGAGAGCCTCTGATAACCAACAGGGAGTTGGGGTGAATAAGCCATAAGACTTTCCAAGACAATGGAAGCTTTATCCATGAGTGGACAAAGGTGAAGGGGATGGTTGCTTTCACATAGTCTACAGGGGAATCGAATCTTCCCTTTCTTCTTACCATTGCTAGTTGATAAGGTAACATCACCATGAGCTCCAGAGGGCAATGAGGGGCAGGCCGGATCGTGAGACTATACTTCAAAGACCTTAGGAAGGCCGAGACAATCACGGAAAAGATGGTCTCCCTTGCGCAATTTACAAGGAAACTTAACCTTCCGCGAAGGAGCAGAAGGAGTTCTGACCTGAGTTATAATCAGAGCAGTAGCTGCACTTTTAACCTCTTGCTTATGAGACTTCTTCGTCTTCGTCTTCTTCTTCTTCTTCTTAGCCACCTGGCTACTTGAATCCGGACTTTCACTAGGCGAAGTAGAAGATGAGGATGTAGAAACAGGTGAAGAAGGGGAGAGGTCCACCTTGGAATCAACATGATGTTGCTCGGGTGGAGGAACTGATTGACCAATATTTGAGACATTAGGGACCACGGAGGTTAAGAACAACCAAACAGGCAACCCAACAGTTAACCCAGGAAGGGATAACGTTGCCATGTAAGGAGCACCAACATTCCCAAAAGGAGGAAAATGACTAGGATTCCCTTTAGAGGGGATTCCTGGGTTGGTGAACTCTGGAAAAGTTGTCGTCAAAACTGAAAATAACACACATGGGACTGAAAAAGAGTCAAGACACACAATCAAACAGCCAACAAACAAAATCTAATAGGGCATGTGATCGCGGGTGAATAAAATTTTTAAGACACAAGGACATAACTTGACCTTTTCATCTTTAGAGAGTCGAGAAAAGGACAAAAAGATGACTCTAGTCGCCTTCGAATGTTTAATGAGCCCAAAGTGACAAGTGCTTAGATGAGCCTTTTCTTTTAGGGAGTCTGAAAAGGATCAAAAAGTGACTACTCTTGAGAACTAGGCAAGGGTTTTACCAGACAATCTGTAAAACTGCATATACACCTTAGCAATCATATGAAAACCAAGGACTTTCCGTACGGCAGTCAATCTTCCCGAATGTTTTGTTCAGTGCGTTACGGGCTGTAAGGCGGCAGACACGGCATCCTGTGGATTAAGGATGATAACCTAGTGGAGTCTCCCCATATACTCGACGGTACATGGGAGCACAAGTTCGTACTAGACCATAGTTGAGTCACAAAAGGAGGAATCACCCAACCTTGAGTGGAAACAAAAGTAACTAGGTTTAACGACGCCGGAGCACGTCTCTAGCCTAGACCTCTAGAATGTGAGCGTTATGTTCCAATGCATTGTTAGATTCATTCGGTTTATTTTAAATTTAATCTTGTGTTAAGTTTTGGTTTTCAGGTCCTACCGTATGTAATCTCTCAAAACTCCCTAAATGCAATCTATATGCCAAAACATGTCATTTCATTCGATGAATGCTAATTACGAGAGAGTTGAAGAGCTTTCATGCAAATGAAACGATCACAAAACAACAAAGAGCTTCCCTAATGCAGCTAATGCAAATTAACAAACTTTTCTTTAAGATCACTTAATCACTAATCGAAACAAAAAGTTCTAATTTTCATTAACTAATTCAAAGCAAGAGAGATTTTTTCTTTTTGATGATGGAAAAATGCACTAAACAACTTTGAGAAATAACACAAACAAATTCTATTCAATACAAGCACGTTTAGTTCCTCAAATCACAAATCAAACATCCAAAGAATCAAGAAAGATCCCAAAGACAAAAATGAGCCGTGTGATCTAGGCTCAAAGCGAGACGAAGTGGAATTCAAGTGAAGACAAAGCAAGTCACCCAAATAACGCAAAAAAAATTATTCACAACTACCAAACAAGTGTAAGGGAGCAAATAAAGAGTCAACTGGACCACAAAAAGATCAAAACACCTGACGAAGGCTCGACACACAAAGCCACTAGATGCCCTAGAGCTAGAAATGTGAAATCGATAGAAAAAAGCAAACACCCAAAGGGTAACGATCAAAGCCAGTCAAATCACACTCCAACACACTAAAGTAGTCTGAAAAAGGGTACCTAGGACAAAACCCAAGCTCAAAAAGTCCATAGCCAAGCAAACTTCAAAAGTTTCCAGGCCTGGCGTGACTGTCAGGTTGCAACAAGAGCCTTTCAGGAATTGGCACGGGTTGTAAACATGCAACTTGCGCCAACTGGCGCGACTGTAATGCTATAAACTAGTGCCAGCCGAGTTTGCTATGGAAAAATAAAAACAAAAGAGCCAAGGCCAAATTAGTAATACCTAAGTACACCAAGAGGTAGGAAACAACACAAGCATTCAACCCAGAAAGCTAATCAAGCAGGAGAATCCAAGGAAATAACCAAGAAACAAGGCAAGTTCCAAGTCGTTCAGTTCGTAAACCAAACCAGAGATGGACTGAAGTGGCATGGATCTACTTTGCTAATGCAAAGCAATAGCGTTTCGAAGGCTATCTGGCCATACTTCAGGCTCCGTCTAAAGTTTACAAATCAAACAACAAGACAAAACAAACAACAAGGCAAAAAGCCAACTCCCCAGTGGAGTCGCCAAATTGTTGTGTAGGTAAATCCCCTTTACGGATAGAGGCGATCCCACTAGCCTAAATGGGGTCTAGCAACAATCAAACAATGCTAACACGCAAGTTCCTAATTGCAAAGTAAAGACCGATGATGAAGGCCTACCTCGAATCCAACGCTAGTATTTGTAGAAGAGTTGTCACTCCCGTTCTTTCGCTTCAGCTGGTCACAATCCCCACGATCCTCATGAACGGGCACCTGCACATGAAAAGAACAACACAAATACAAGCATAAAATCCAAGAAATGCAACTATATATCAGTCAGAAAGGATATAACTCAAACATCATTATAAAGACAATAAGAGTGGAACCATAATGATAATCGTCTATTATTATTGATAAACAAAGAAGAATACAACCAAGTTCTGACGTCAAATCCTCCTTTGGCTGGGTGATCAGCAACACATGCCTTGCAAAGCTTGTTGGGAATGGGGAACAAGCCTCTCTCTCCTTGATTACTTGGACAAAGATCTCCTCCTTAAAGATATAGCCTTATGGGGGTGAACAAGGCCTCTTGTAGCATGAGCTTAGCAATTCTTAGACTTTGGGACTTAGAACTTGGAGCTTGAAGAGTAGAATTACTAACTAGCTTGTTAAAGGCAAAAGGACAAGCTTATATAGAGAGAGGAGAAGGAGATAGGATCATCCACAAGATTCATGGGATTGTCCTTATCATTTGGAAGCTTCCATGAGAGGTGGAGAACTACTTCCCTTCTATGGAGATTCGAAGCCCAACTGAACTAACTCAAGCTGGAATCAGTTCATGAATAGGTTAGGAAGAACCTTCGCAAGTTGGTTTGTTAAAAACTTTACCCAACTGGGTTGGTGCTAGTGCGACTCTGAGACAGAGCACCAGCTGGCGCGCCCTCTTTGGAGGATTTCCCCCATTGGCGTGAGTGATGCACTGTGGAACAACGCCAATGGAAAAAGGGCTACTTTTATGGGTATTTTGCAGAAGGTGTCTTCAGGGCATATGAAGTACATACTCAAGGGGATACAATGCAGGTGTTTTGAAGTTATGTCACTTCTCACAGGTCCCGAAATAAGTCCGCCAATGTGTGAGAGAAGGGGTGACAGGGACAGTGACAAATTACTGTGTAACAAGTACCTCTTTATTTTTGTCAAGCTTGAGGAGGATAACATATGCTTGTTCTATAATTTTCCCTTCGGGCAAACCCATCGCTATGTTTTAACGAGCCTAGCGACAGTCAAACTCGCTCTTGTCTACATGGACAAGTTTGTCGCTATTGTTTTAACGAGTTTAATGACAAAGATAACTCGGTTCTTTTCAATTTTAGAGAGTCTAAAAAGAGATAGAAAGGAAACTCCAGTATTCCTTTTTTGCAATATAATCCCTTAAGTCTGAAAAAGTATTAAATAATACGAAAGGGATGACTTTTCGATAGTTTTAACGAGCCGAACAAGACTAGCGCTCGATATTTTTGTTTAATGATCCCTCAGGTCCAAAAAGATTAAAATCTAGAGGAGGGAAGGCACTTCCAATCACTTTAACGAGCCGGAAAGGCCAATTGCTCGGAAATCTTTTCATTTTTTACAAGTCAGATGAAAAGAGCTTAAAGTAGACTCATTTTCTGAGGAACGAGTGATGTTTTCGGATAGCAGCTGGTTCCAGGTAAGGTTTGGAACTTTTCAATCACAACAGTGTAAAGAAGATGGCTAATAAAATCACTCGTCGCAACTGTTCCTCAAAAGGGGTAAAGAATCAAATGGAGATGTATGATCGGCTAAAAAAGAGTGGAGGTGATGGTAAGAACACGACCAAGGCTCAAAAGCTGATAATTATGTGATCGCAATGGCTATTTACCGAAGCTGGGTTCATTTTTTAATGAGCTTAAACTCTAGTGGAACATATGCTCATTGCTAGGTTTATTTTTTAACGAGCTTGAACTTCGCGTAAAACTGCTCGTTAAGTTCGCATGCCCCAAGCATAATGATGCAAATCGAGGTGCATGCCCCCCAAGCTTCATTGCATTCAACGTGGTGGTTGGAATGAAGGTTTACCTTCGATATCTTTGAAAGACTCAACCTGGATATTATGAGATCGTAATCAAAGACTTGATTTGGAAAGGGAGTTGTTTCATTTTTTTATGAGGTTGACACAGTAAAAGAACTATCCTCATAATCCACCGTATTTATAGTATTTGATAGAAAATCAAAAACTGAAGGATGATTAAGGTTGCTAGAATAATCTTCGTGGTAATCCGGAAGATGGGAATAATGGTGGTAATCTTCCCATGGTGCCCCTCCTAGCATCATTGACTGATTGATTCCTTCGTCTGTAGAATCTACATGCGACCAAGGATTTGAAGAGGTGCCATATTCTTTAGACCTATCTATGAGGAAAAAGGTAAGCACGGTAAGTTCGATAATCTTTGGAAAGGTCCTTTCAAGATTGCAGCGTATTGGGGTCAGAATGCCTTTCTTCTAAAGGAAATGAATGGGGAAGATTTTCCAGGAGGGTCGATCAATGGTCGGCTGCTCAAACGGTACCATTTCTGAGTTATTGATGCTGCTTCCACTGTCACTGTAAATACCATTTTATTTCAGTTTGGTTAGAGTTTGTCAAGTTAGTCTTCAAGTCATTTCAATATTAAATTTGAGTCAGCATTTTTGGTCATTTTAGTTTCATAAATGAGTCAGAGTCTTGTGTTGTTTGTCGAAATAATGACTCCATAGCCCAATGGACGAAGGCACTGTCTAGCTCTTCCAGAGATTTACTGCTCTTGGCACCTCCAAGGAGCTACCATCCCCCATTGGAGCAGATGTTAAAGTCGATCTTGTCAGTCCTCCGTCAGAGATCAAAACTCTTTATGCATTTCATTTTTAGGTGTCTCTCTCCACTCAGCTGTATTCCGCTAGGGGCATGCCATAATCTGACGGAAAAGGTCATGCTAGTCATTTCCCTTCATGTCTGGCACCTGCTGGCTCAGGTCTTTTGTCAATATTCACTAAAGTCCATCACAATTAATGTTTGATCTTTTAATGGACGAGAGTCATTTTCAGTCATTAAGTCTAGGGATTAGTCAATTTGGTTTTCAACCATGTCCAATAAAGCCATGCAGGTCAGAGGGAGGCCCTTACAAAGTTATGACTCAAAGATTTTCATTGTCATGTTGACAGATTACGACTGTTCGTCAAAACTCTGTTTTGAAGAAAAGTCAAACAGTGTGTCATTTGTGATAATTTTCAAAAAAAGTCTCTAGTTGATCTCTTCAGGCACAGTCATGGTTTCCATGGCCAAATGCCCTGTCATACAACCCTTGCAAAAAAGTGCCGAAAATTTCAACATTCTAGCTAAAAATTCAAAGGGAAAAGTGAAATTTAGTGTTGAATTAAATCAGGAGAAAGTGCCAATAAAAACATTATCAAAGTGGGTTTTGAAGAAACAAAAATTAAACCCATGACTCCAAGGTCTTTATAAAGAATTTCCACAAGGAAACATGGTCATTTTGCATTCCAAGGTAGAGAGAAACATTGCAAAGAAGTTGTGAGGAGCTAGTGCGCGTTTGGAGTGAGATTGGAGGTGTTTTCCAAAGCGTGGTGCACACACAGAGGGGTGCGGCACACATAGAGAGCGCGACCCCGCAATGTTGGAAATACACGGGCACGACGCACACACAGAGTGTGGCGCACTAGGTTTGCTGCGCGGTGCACACCCACAAAGGCCCGAAATTGTGCCAAACTTGCAACAAATCACTTTGGAACCCTTCAAATTGACATGTAGGGTCTAAATCTTGGTTGCTCATCAAATTTTGTGAATGTAATAGTGGTCCATGGCCATTTATAGTTGCAATAAAAACGCCTAAACCCTACCACTTGAAAAAATAAAAACCATTGTTGCTAGGGTTGCAAAATTGTTGTGTTGATGCCAAGGCTCCTCTTTCACCTCTCATTTTTCCCCTTCTTTCCATTGTTCCCTTTCCCCCTATCCCATCTTTCCCCATTTTCCCTACCCTAAAACATTACTAAACCCCTATTCCCGATCCTCTCCACTCATTTGTCAATATAAAACCCTGAAACCCTACCTTATAGAATCCCCAAACCCTCCTACCTATCCCTAAACAAAATTTCTCCCCATAACCCCTAATCCCATCATATTATTCCCCTCTTAACACTCCCTTTTTGCATTGTTCCCCTTGGTGGCAGAGATCATATCAACACACAGTTTCATACCATCATTAAAGGACAGTCCAAGCACATTCCATATACAACAGTCATGGCATCTGAGCATTCATCGGAGTATGAGATGGAAACCCAAAGTGATTCACCCTCAGAATAACAGGCTCCCCGGAGACATCACAAAAGTGGCAAACATGTTAGGGATGAGCCAACCACCCTCACAGAGTTGCAGGCCTACCCTCTTGCTATGTCATGTTTCCAGCATCTATCATGTTTTGAGTTTTTTCAAAGGGTGGCTAATGTTCAGTTCATCATGAGTTGGCCCGTCTTTTTGTGCTTCACTTACATGGAGGTCACTCTATCTTGGCCGGGGTCACCTTCACACTGACACCTGAAACTGTCTCATTAGCAACTGGCATACCGAATGTTGGAGAACCATGGCACAAGAAACAGAAGGTTGATTTGCAGCACTATGAGCCTTACATTAAGGCCAGTTTCTTGAGGCAGCTCCAAAGAGTCTTTACATTCAGATATTTGAAAGATGAATATGCTCCACTCATGAAGTTGATCATAAAATATTTCAGCTGTGAGGGGAGGTTCTCTCGTTTATATGCCTATCACATCAGGTTGCTCATGCACTTTACCAGGGTACGGATGATGAACATCCCATATTTCATTTGCAGGAACATAGAGAGGATGAACACCTTCATGCAGCACAAAACCCCTCAGCAGCAACTTAACAGTGTTTATCACTTTGCTCTTATTAATATTTTGGTGGATCATCAGTTGGGATTACAGGGCATTACTTGGGATGACTTCATCTCCCGTGACCTCTTCAGCACTTCATAGGTATTATCAGAGGTTGAACATGAGACAGGTGGTCCTTCTCATCAATATGAGTGCCATGAGACCACTGCTATGCCAATATTCATCACCTATCAGAGAGGGAGTAGACATTTGTTTGCAGCAGCAAAGCGAGTGTTATCTCCACCAGGGGTGGAAGGGGCCTCGCTTCCGACATCGGCAATACAGGTACAGGACAAGAGCAAGAGGTCCATGCATGACGAGGGGCCATCAAGTGAACAAGAGGCCGACTTCATCCTCATTCATGATGATGATGCAGATGTGGAGAGTGCCAAACTTAGGAGGACCATCCAAGAGCAGAAAACGGAGATCCAAGACTTGTCTCTCAATTTGGAGAGGGCTAAGTGGATTATCAGGTATTTGGAGCAGAGGAACAAACAGCTTGAGGACCAGCATGAGATCATGGAGCTGCAAAACATCCGTGAGAATCACCAAGTTGCCTAGCATAGGAGGATTGAGCTCACTCCATTAGAGCAAGAGATTAACAATGACTGTGAGTCTTGGCTCGAGCGTATCAACATCCAGCTTGAGAGACTGCTAGAGAAGGCCGACAAGGACAAAACGATGTTGAGGTAGATGGTTTATCACTACAGGGAACGAAACATGAGTTCAAAGGCTCGGATAAGGAGTTTGAAGGTGAAATTGAGCAAAGCGACAAAAAGGCAAAAGAGGCAAAAAGAGAAAGATCGGCTTCGAAACTTGGTTGAAGCCTCTGTGGCCTAGCATAACACTTCATAGAGGATCTCCAGCCCAAATTTCAAAAAATTTGGGGCAATTTTGGTCACATGACAAATTTTTGGGCACAACACAGGGTTTTTCTCTAGTGGCGCGACGCTTAGGATTGGGAGCTCCAAATCAAGAATGGTTTGCATTTTTGGATTCAACATGAAAAATCATGCCTGCTGGTGCATGGACAAGAAGTTTGGGAAATTTTTGAGTCCCCAGGAGGTCAAAAACACTCAAAAAATGACCTCTCTGCCCCTATTTTGACACACAGGAAGCAGTCATGGGAGAATGAAGTTTTGTAGGGGAAAATGAGCACCCAATTCAGAAATTCCACTTGGGTTTGAAAGTAGACAGACAAGGCTTTCCAACAAGCACACTTGGGCACAATTTGGACTCCAGTAGGTACCTCAAAATCACCTCCAAAGTGGGGTGGAGCATATAGATTTGGGCGCGGCACATATAGACCAATGGGCCAAAATCGCTTCCGCTCCGTGACATTTCGATTCGTGACTTTCTCCAAGTGGGCCCGCTCATTTACACTACATATTTTTCGGCACCTAAGTCAAATTTTAAAGTATTTTCACTAAAGGTTGGCTTCTATCCAAGTGGCAAAGGAAGGCGAGCAGTCACCCAAGCCATTTGTCATTTTTGTAATGCTACACCTGTAACTAATGGTTGGCTTTCCATTTCCAGTTTGTAACTCCTCAACTCTTGGTCGTTCTATTTCCCAACGGCATAGTCTATTTATTATATGCAAACCATTTGCAAAGGGTTGGTTGTAATTTCTAGGAGACTGTGGGAGAGAAACTCAGTTCTTCATTGTATATTTTGACAAAGAATTAATGAAAGGCAGCGGCTCTAGTTCATGAGATTCATGTGGTGTGAGTGTACCAAATGTGTTCTCTTTATGTTTCATATGTATTTCGTTATGTCTCACAGTTCATTCATATTCATTTCCAATGAAATTTTCTAAGTAAGATAGGGTAGAATTCATGTTTATTGCTTTGCCTGTGAGAAAGTTTCACGTTCTGTGTTCTTCTTCTGTTGAAAAGGATTCATGTGTCTATGCCCTTTTCACCCTCCTAAACAATCTTTCCATTCTGCGTTATTTCAAATTTAATTGCTAGACTTTCCGCCTGTCTTGCCTCACGAAGTATTTTGTGCCTTTGTGTTAAATTCTCTGCTCATTGCTGCTCGTTGGTCCCATACATCCCAGAAACTCAGTCATTTATACAAAATTTCCTCTTGTTTCCATATTTATTTACTAGCCTAAAATCAATATTCATAGTAAGTCATCTTAGACCATATCGTTTTGATTATTCACTGAGCATGACACTGAGAGAGCCCTCTCCTGTTCTGGTAGGGCTAGCTACCAAACTAAGCGTGGTTTGTGGTTACCCTGAATTTTGCCTTCCTTCAGCCTAAGGCAGATTTAGGTGCTAACAGGTGGTAATCTTCCCATGGTGCCTCTCCTATCATCATTGACTGATTGATTCCTTCGTCTGTAGAATCTACATGTGACCAAGGATTTGAAGAGGTGCCATATTCTTTAGACCTATCTATCCAAACACTCAATGAGCATTGATTTTGGTTTGTTCCCCAGGCCAAGAAAATTGATTGCTACAGTATTTCTATTGGGCTTGGGGACAATACCTGGCGATGATCCATGCTGACAAAATGTTTAGGAATCTTCTGAATCTTTTAGATATAGAATATATCATATTGCAGGTTCCCACCGTGGCCACTTCCACCATATTTTTTGGAGGTGGTAAGGAAAACGTACCCATCAATGTAGGGTCTTTTAGCAGGCCTACTCTGATATTTTGAAGTGATTGAGAGCTTCCGTGGATCATCGGGATGCTTCCCATAACTTGTGAACTTTTGGGGAGAAAGGTTTGTTGATCAATGATTGTAATTCCTCCTTGAAAAGGAAATGCAATCTTTCTAAAGTATGTTGACACAACTGCAGCCATAGCATAAATCCAGGGCCTTCCTAGTAGGATATTGTAATCAGGGTTTCCATCGATAACTTTGACTTCAATTTCTACTATTTTGCCCCCCAATTCAACTTGCAAGTTACTTAAAATCCTATACTGGGTGTATGTTCGTCCATCGAATGCTTTTAATGTCGTTGACGATTGCGACAAGGGTGGTGAGCCTAAAGTTTTCCAACAACTCATTGACATAATGCATGTAGATGCCCCCTCATCAATAATTGTTCAATGAACAGTTTTGTTGAGGGCTTTCACTTGGATGAGGAAGCAAGTTGAGCTGGTAACTAAGGTTCATATCCTTTATGATTAAAGGCCACATGATTGGAATCTGCTAGGTCAATCCCACCTATTGTTGATAATAGAGCCTGCTTTTGGGAGGGACAATTTTGTAGTACTTCAAGTGTCAACATAGAGGATGGCGATTGGGCCAGATCCTCTACTATATTATAATTCCGTGCTGCTCGGGCACGAGGATTAAATGTCGATTTGTGTACTACTCCCTTTGGCGGCTTTATCGTTAGCTTAGGAATGATGGGTGGCACAACTTCAGTTGAATTTGTTATCGAACTACTAGGTTCATTTGTAGCCTTGTTGTTCGAAAGCTATGGATTCTCGTAATATTTATTCCTTGTCGATATCAAAGCATCATTTTGTTGTTTCGAAATGGACAACATAAGCACTTGGGAAGGGGAAGCATTGTCACTAGCAACCAAATTGGTTTCTGGGTTTGGAAATGGATCAGTCAATACCGCTGAGTTTTTGAGTTTTTGAAGAACTTCTTAATCTCAGCTTTATGTGGACAATCTCTCATCCAATGATCCTCATCGCATATAAAACATGGATGACTGGGCTTCTTTTGCCCAGAAAGGTTTGTAGAAGATTTTTCAGGAGATGAATCATCCTGTTTCTTCTTTTTGCTTTTCCATTTCTTCTTGTCCCTTAGTTGCTTCGGTTCTTTGCCTTTGTCAGTCGACACAGCATTAACCTCCGAGGCAAGAAGTTCTTCATTTACATTTTGACCAGAAACCGTGCGGGCTTTCTTAGATGTAGCCTTTGCGGTTTTCGTGCTTGTTGTACCTATCATGCCATCGCTAGCATGAGAGTCCTTGTTTGATTTAGGAGGAGGAGGAACGGAAAACTCTGGTATAGGAGCATCAGGGATTTTGTCATAGAGCATTCCAGACTGAGTATAGATCAGGTTTAGATATTGCGCATGAGCAATGACTTGCTCTTCAGTGACAACCCCCCCTTTAGCCACATCTTCTGTAATAGAAGGTAACAATGACTTAATAAACCATTCAGCTAGCAACTGATCAGGAACATATGTTTTTACCATCCGACGACGACGTCGCCACTCATGAATATGATCAGATATGTGAGTGGCTGTCATCTGCTTAAAATTGGTAAGAAGCTTTGTTCCTGTTTCATACCTTATTGGTAAGTGAAAATGGGTTAAAAAGGTGGTGGCAAGGGCGCTGAAGTTATCAAATGAATCTCTAGGAAATTGATGTACCATTTTGCTGCTGGACCAGTTAACGTTCGCTGAAAAAGGTGAAGCCTAATCGAATCATCATTGAGAGTGTTCGACGAACACCACAGATGAAAGGTCATCACATGATTCGACGGATCTTCACCCAGATTTCCATTGAATTTAGGAATATCTGACGAAAGTTTATGAGGAATCGTCGGCCACCAAGGGGCATAAGCAATTGGATCATTTGTTAGCCGATTCAGATCTGGTAATTCTAAAGTTGCCACGAAAGGCAACTGTTGATTCAGGTTTGGCGAAGCATACCCAGGGTAAGATGGTATTGCCTGAGCAGTGGGTCTTTGCATACCAGCATAATGTATTTGATGTTGATAACTTTGATAAGGTTGATGGGCATAACCATTATGATATTATTGATGGTGACCATTTTGAATATACCATTGCCCATTACCCACAAAGCTTTGTTGCTTAGGTCCTCAATAAGCTTGTTGGAATTGCGGTTGTTGATATTGCACTAGCCATGGTTGTGAATCCATTTTCTGTTGTCCAATACTGGATGTTTGACCAAGATGAGGGGTGATAGTACCTGTTTGAGCCTGAGTTGCTCTAGTTAAGGAGCCACTAATTAGCGATTGTGGTTGTGTCGTGGAGACAAGAGGCTGTTGTATTACAACATGAGAGACTTGAGGTTGACATACAATAGGTAATGCTTGTACTTGTGACACTGTCACAATATCCGGCGTAATGGGGATATTTGACACAGGTAGATTTTGTTGTATTGAATATACAACTCTTGGCTGTTGAGGCAGTATTGGCACCCAAGCACTGGATGTGATTCCAGCTTGACACGAATTCTGTTGTGAACTCTCGTATGGTTGTTCTCTTGGAGGGAACAATGAAAGGGCATATTGCCCCCCATATGGCCGCAATCCAGTGTTCAAAGAAAATATTGGCCTCTGGAGACCGGACTACCCAAATTGATACTATTGCGAAGGATCAATTTGCTGAGACTCAACATAAGAAATTCCATATATTATTCTGAACGAACAAACGGGAACAAAGCATACTGTCGAAACAGTCCCTGGGTGGACTTCATCTAGTGGTTGAGAGCTAGTTGGGACAGATGGTATACCAGCGAACATTATCGGAGTGGCAGCAGGAGGTTCTACTACTGCTGTGTTAGATGACACGGTCTTAGATGTCGATGGTTGTTTAGACATATCGAGTCTATCAAAAATATTTCCTAGAGATTCTATAGGAACTTGCGATGAAGGATGACTAACTTCTATCATAGAAGGATATAGGTGGATCCCAGTTCCAAAATGCAATGGAGTACTGGATGGAAGATCCTCCGTAATCTCCTCTATAGCAATCAGTCAAGGTGGAAGAGGTAGACCGTCAGGTCCATAAAATATTCTTGGTGATGAAGAAGGTATAGACTCTGTAGCGACAAATGCTGGAGGGATAACACCTTCCGAATCAACCCTAGATGGAGCTGGTTTAGGAATAGAAGTGTTTACCGTTACACTAGGATCAGTTCTAATGCCCTCTTGTAACTGCAGAACTTCTTCTGTAGAGGCAGGGATACCAGAAATAGTTGGAGTAACTGGAGTCTTTGAGGATGTCGAAACACAAGTTTCGAGCAAACCAGGAGACTTTGACCTAGTTAAATGAGTTTGCTTGGCCCAGAATGGCTTCGTTTCCAGAGTCAAAGACGGTTGACTCGTTAGTCTCTGTGAACGACGAGGTTTTGATTGACTTTCTTCCACGATTTCAGATTACTTGATCAACTCAAAATAAACAGGGGAAAAATTTATTCCGAATTAAATGAATTTTATGATGCTTTGACACAACTTGCTTTTTCAATTTTTAAGAGTCGATAAAAAGCTAAAGATGACTCTAGTCGCCTTCGATTTTTAATGAGCCTGAAGTGACGAGTGCTCAAATGGACCTTTTCTTTTAAGGAGTCCAAAAAGGAACGAATGTGACTACTTTGGAAATCTAGATAGAAGGATTACCAAACCAATCGCAAAACTGTAGAATGCTTTTCACGGTATAGCAGCCAATCTTCCCAAATGTTGTGTTTAGTGCATTGCGATTGATAGGGCGGCAGACACGACTTTCTAAGGATAAAGGATATAGCCTATTTTGGTCTCCCAATATATACTCGACGGTACGTGGGAGCACAAGTCTGTACTGGCACTTGTCATCTCAAAGAGGAGGAATCACCCAACCTATGATGAAAGCGATAGTTACCAGGCTTTACGATGTCAAAATACGTCTCTAGCCTAGACTTCTAAATGTTGTGTGTTAGGTTTCAAAGCGTTTTTATGTTAATTGAAATTTATTTTACAGTTGATCTTTCTTAAGAAGTTTGCCTTTAAGGTTCACCGCGTGATGTAGATATACAATTCCTAAATATGCAATGTAAGATGATAAATAGTCGTTTACTTTCTTTTTGCAATGAAAATCCTAGCTACTAAGGAAAGAGAAGTAAAATCCTTTCAAAGAGAGCACACACTAAAATGCACTGTCCTAAATCAATATCAACAAGTAGTCTAAATGCAAATGCACATGCATGTATTTGTTTTCCGCTTTCTTAATGTGTGAATGAAAAAAATAATGCTAAGTACAGATCTGAACTATTCTTCTTTCAAAGCGATGATGCTAACAATTTTCTTTTCAAAAAACGAAAGGAAGACTAAGACGACACTTTGCGATTTTGAATTCAAAAATTGCTTACGACACTTGAAATATTACTAATTCAAATCAAATACAATGGAAAAAGTGTAATCGCCTATCAACAAGAGGAAGACTCTTTTCTTTGACTGAAAACAACACTTGCGACACTTTCAAATCAATAGACGACAATTCGATTAAGTCACTGTTTATACAACAGAACTGTAAATGATGAAAAATACATAAAAACATTCACAATTCTTTATCAACGCAGGCTAAGTAATGCAAAGGAAGGGAGTTTCAACAGTGGTATACTGATCATAGAAAGTAAAACTCCTGAATAAAGTTGAAGACAATGAAGAAAAAACAAAATCTGGAGGCAGAAACAGTCTTATCTGATCATTGCACTTGTAACACAGGGAAACAGGGATGCATCTCACCTACAACACACGGGAGGTGCGATGCATCTAGACTGCCAAAGGGAGACAATGAGATGGTCCAGGGACAAGACTGGGCTTGGTTTTTTTCTCACAGTATGCAGCTTAGTTCAGGGATTTAGGCTGACCTAATGATAGTCAATAAATACAAAGTGTAGGGGCTGATCTAATGAGATTACTGAGCTACCACCAGGGCACTTAGGATGTTCACAAGTCAGTTGTTCAGTTTATAAAGAAAACCCAGAGATAGACTGAAGCAGCATTGATCTACTTTGCACTTGCATAGCAAATGCAGTTCGAAGGCTAGCTGGCTAAACTTTAGGCTCCATTTGTAGTTTATAAAGAAAACAAATAGAAACAAGCAAACAAGTTATTCGCTCCCCGACGGAGTTGCCATTTTGTTATCGGGAAGTTGCGCAAATACCAGGACTTGTTTCCTACCAAGTTCTCAGACCTGAAAGGAATAGTAGGGGATCTGGGAGTTATGAAGATCACTTTAAAGCCTGATGTGAAGCCTATGAAAGAGAGACCCTACAACCTAAATCCAAAGTATAAGGAGAAGGTGCACCAAGAGCTAGACAAAATGCTAGAAGCTGGAATTATTGAGCCAGTAGATGAATCTGATTGGGTGAGCCCTATGGTTGTTCAAGAGAAGAAGCAGTAAGGTGAAATTAGAATATGTGTAGACCTGAGAAAGCTCAATGATGCATGCGTTCATGACCCATTTCCAACACCATTTATAGATGAAGTTTTGGAGAATGTTGGAGGACATGAAGCTTTTTCGTTCACTGATGGGTTCTCAGGTTACCATCAGATTAAGATCGTGTCGAAGGATCGCAACAAGACAATATTTGTGATGGTGTGGGGATGCTTCCAGTACAAAATGATTCCATTTGGACTAAAAAATGCACTCGCAATATTTTCAAGGGTTGTAATTGCAGTGTTCAAAGAATTCATCCATAAATTCTTAGAAGTGTATTTTGATGATTGGATTGTATTTGGATTGGTAAAGTGCCACGTCGCAAGTCTGTGCATTACGTTGGATACTTGTCGTAGATACCAAAGTGCTCTCAACTTGAAGAAATGTATCTTTTCCATTCCTTATGGGATATTTCTAGGCCATGTGTATGTAAGCAAGGATTAAAGGTAGACCCGACAAAGACAATAGTGATTGCCAATTTAGAAGCTCCAAAGAATGTAAAGATGTTGCATGCAACATTGGGCCCACCGGCTACTATAGAAAGTTTATCAAGGCTTATGCACAAATAACTATGCCAATGGAGGAGTTACTAAAGAAATACGTGAATTTCTATTGGGATGAAGACTCTCAGCGCAATCTAGATGTATTAAAGGAAAAGATGGTGACTGTGCCCATTTTGGTATTCCTAGACTCGAAGAATGAATTTCACGTTCATGTGGATGCCTCTAGTATTGTGTTGGGTGCGGTATTAACCCAACCAGGTGAAGGAGAGATGATCACCCTATAGCCTTTGCAAGTCAAAAATTATCGAAGACGGAAAATAACTATTCAACTATAGAGTGTGAAGGACTGGCGATGGTCTATGTTCTGGAGAAGTTTGAAATTACCTGTTAGGCACATATTTCAAAATGTATATAGTTCACTCTGCTCTCAAGTACCTGGTCAACAAGCCTATGTTCAAGGGAAATATTTGTAGGTGGTTATTGCTGTTTCAGGAATATGTCTTTGAGGTGATTGTGAAGCCTGGGCAGCTGAATGTGGGACCGGATCATCTATCTAGAATTGAGATAGGCAAAGCACCTACTAATTTGGAGGAAGGGTTGCCGGATCCGCAACTCTTCGCTGTACGCATCACAGATGATCAGTTTGTGGATATAATCTAGTTTTTGACTACTGGAACAGCCCCAGAAGGATACTCTACACAATAGAGAAAGGAGTTGGTGGTCTACGCAGCTAACATTTCTATGATTGTGGGACACTTAAATAATATGGGCAGTAATGATATACTGTGTCGGTATGTTCGAGAGTTCAAACAGTCTAGAATTCTCACCGAAGCACACGGAGGAGTGGTGGGAGGACACTATGCAGGCAGAGAAACCACGTAGAAGATTTTGCGCGCAGGATTATGGTAGTCAACGGTGAATAAGGATTATAAAGCATATTGTAGGGCATGTGACGCATGTCAGAGAACAGGAAAACCATCACGAAGGGACAAATTTCCTTTAACTCCTCATATTTCATTATAGGTGTTTGAAAAATGGGCGATTGACTTTGTGGGTCCTATACAACCACTAGGGAAAAAGACGAGCATGCAGTACATTATTACTGCAACAGAGTATTTGACAAGATGGGCAGAAGAACAACTGGTGAAGGACTGTAGCACTACTACAACTACGAAGTTCCTACTTGAATATGTCTTGACAAGGTTTGGGTGTCCTAAGATACTGATGAGTGATAGGGGTACGCACTTTCTAAATGAAACTATAGTTGCGATGCTCGAAAAATTTCAGGTTTATTATCAAAAGAGTATGCCCTATCATCCTCAGTAAAATGGTACGGTTGAAGCATTCAATAAAATTCTTGAAAATGCATTAACGAAGGTTTGCAACACACAGAGGAACAATTGGGATGTTCGCATACCGATGGTCCTATGGGCATTTAGGATGACATGTAATAAATTGACAGGACAAACCTTGTTCATGCTAGTTTATGGGATAGAGGCTATGATGCCCATGGAGTATATTGTGTTGAGTTTGCGAATTGCAACATTGACTGATATGGAGGATCGCAAGACTATGGAGGAACACCTTGCGCAGTTTCTGGAATTAGAAGAAGACAGGTTTCTCGCAGGATTTTACCAACAAGTGCAAAAGGAGCACGAAAAAGCATGGCATGATCAACATATTAAGCTGCACACCTGTTGGACACCTAATCCTCTAAGGGTTGGTGTGGAAGCTGAATAGTCTAAGGAAGTCCAGGAGACCTTGGAATACGAAACCAAAGGTCATATGAATGTACTATAAATGTATATCATTTGTTAGTAATATATACTCTCATGCTTATCTTTAATATTCTATTGCTGCCATGTATGTGTTCAACATGGTATTAGAGCCATGATGTGTGGCCTGTGTAGTCTTCTTCCTCATAGTTTATGCCTTAGGTAGAAAAGAAAAAATTGGCATGTTATTATTCCTTGCGTAGCTGGTCTGAGCTACCTTGAATAGCACTAGCCTGGTCTTCATTACCTGTAATGTTCCATGCATACTTGACACTCCTGAGAATTTTGCCTTCTTGCATCCTTCCTGCGTGTGAGAACTATCATTACTATTCTTGTTGCATGATGTCCCACTGATCTCTCAGCAAGATTCATGTTAGATTCGACCATCCATACTAGCACTCCCACAGTCGATTGTGCTCTTCGACATCCCTCGATATCAAGCCTCTCACATTGGTTTACGTTGTTTCTGGTGATACGTTGTGGGAAAATGCCATTTTTGGCTTCCCTCTCTACTTTGTAACTCCCTTTTGCCTATGTTCTGACTATTTTTCATAACTGACCTCTTGCACCCACTCCATAAGTGTGCCTCTCTCAAGAATTTGACAACCGTTCTGCAGGTTTTCCCCTCTCTCGTAACTGCTGCCCCTCTTGAGAAACTGCTGCAAACGTTCGGCTAGTTATGTGAGGCAATTGCTCCACAAGCGTAGTTGAGGTATCACTCCCACACCTACATGCATGCTGCCTACAGATATACCTCTCATGGTTTCATCACTCTCTTGGTTTCATAGTGTTAAAAATGGGCGCGATCAATGAAATTCTCTTATGACTATGTATCAGCATTCTAGACCCTAATCGGGTATTTTTCTCTGTTCATACATTTTATTTATAAATCACAATCAATTAGTGATAAGCGTTAATACTGATTTTAAGCACTAAACCTTTCCTTAAGCGCCTTTATTAAAAGTATGAATTAAGCACGTGGGTGGTATTGATAAGTGGGAAGCGATATCTCGCGTGCCCTAAAGGTTGTAAACGATATTCCTAAAATTCACACGATTAACCTTAGTGGGTGACACGTAGCATGAGAAAACCACTTTTCTCACGCACTCTCGACCTGATATCATTCATGCAAGATTTCACGCGAGATTACGCGACAGTCGTTCAATTGGACAAGTCACATCAATGGTGGAGATCGTCCAGGTTAGTTGGTGAGCGGACGACGTGATATCCATTGGATCCAAAGAAGTGAGATCAATGATGCAGATTGAAGCACTTGATAAAAGGAGAATTCAACGAGGGATCAACAGTGATTGGTCAGAAAAGCGAGACTCTCAGGGGGAAATCCACGTAGAATATTGAAAGGCAGCTTCTTGCTTTCAAATCTTTGAATTCGGCGACCTTATTGATTCATTTATATGCTTTGTTTAGAATTTTTTTTACATTAGAGAATATTTATAAGCTATATTAAAGACTGGTCATGTGCACACTAAGCCAACTAGTCAATTTTTTTGGTGTGGGTTGGATTATTTGTATTGACACCTACATTCAATCTTTTCTTTTTCAATGATTCAGTCGAATGATTGTATTGCCTGTGTTGATCAGAATCCCATTAAATATATACATCATATTGGAGCTTCCTAAAACTTGATGGAGCCTTGTGACCATGAACTTGCATGTGTGTGGTATAAAGAAATTGGGTTTTGAATCAGAGCATTACACCACTGGTCATAAGCTTCAAGCATTACCTGCTTATGCCTGAAATTTGATTTCTCATCAATCATTCTTTTGCATTCAACTTCTTCCCTGGAAGCTTCAAACATTTGGCAACCACAGTGGGAGGTGAATCCATCCCTTCAATTCCTAGACGTGAGTCATCTGCGTGGCCGACGATTGAAATTCAATAGGTCATGGGTTCGAACTCCGAGGGGGCTCCCCAGCACCAATGGTTGTCAGAGGTAGAGAAACAAAATTGAATGAACTAGGCAGCGGATCAACTTCAAAACCCTCACGCATGTGGAGATGACGATTCTGATCTTAAGAAGCCTTCACCATGTGTGAGGTAATTGTCATTTTCAATAATGATTCTTGCCAGATACATGTCTGCTTAGACTAGTTAATGGACAACACAATTTTAATTATCCTATTCAAGCATTCCTGAAGATAGCAGAATGATTCCTTGAAGCTTAAACATCATAGGGTTTTCCTCAATTAAAGTTAGTTGATTATCACAGTTATGGTGTGATTCCAAGGAGGAAAGAGGGTCGAATCCCCTCATTGCCAAGTCTGGACTAGTGCTAGATATTTTTTGGGCCGATTTATATTCTATTCGAAGGCCATAATTATTCATGTGCATTGAGGTTGTATATCACCTTATAGAGGCTCTATTTTGGATCTTGTGCTAACTGCTTGGAGTTCTCGGCCAATGCTGGTGAAATGGAAGGAGCTACGATTCATTTATTATGTTTATAACAAATCATTGCATCCTTTGTTGACTGTTGGTTGGATTTTCTATCACCTCTGAAAGTCTGGTTTGAAATTTGGGCCTAATTGAAGTTATCAACTAACGTAGTGAATCTCGAACTGGTCGAGAGATCCAAACTATTTCATGCATAGGTCTAAAGAAGGAAATTCTATGAGTGGCATCACTAAATGATTCAAGAGACATTTATTCTTGCATTATATATTCAATGATGGTTTGATGTACAACTAGTATTCTTCATTTTTGAAATCTTCAATAGTTGGGGTTTCTCTAGCTTTGCTATAATCTCCACTAGGAGTGTTGAGCCTTCATTTCTTTGCTAAGACAATGGCTAGAATTAATGATACATTAGAATTGTTAAATATCCTAATTCATTCCACTATTGATGGAATGGTAAAAATTAGGTCTAATACACTTTCTGATATTAAAATTTGTCTGCAAAATGCACGTGAGAAAATTGATTTTTTGCAGCTCGAATCTCAATTCCAACAAGAAGAGCTACATCAAAATAGACATCATTCTGAACTTGTTTTTGTTCAAAACATTCAGAAAACCACCCATCAGTAGCATGTCAATATTGTTGAAGTTCATTCAGATTTAGTACCCAATGAAGCAACAATTGTACATGTAGAAGTAGAAGGTCAATTTGCACTTCCCAAGCCCATCATCAGACCTTGGGAAGAGCTTGTCCATAACAAGCACAAAACAGGTCTTGGATATGACAAGGAGGCTTCCTTTCATATTCCAAATTACTCAAAGCCCATTAAATTTCAGAGTGTTGGATTCCTTCATGGCAGTTCACCTTCAGATGTTCTAGATTCTGATCCTCTTCCACAACAGCCACAACAAGTTGTTAATTTCCAACACTGTGACCGAGTTGGCCATCTGAAAGATCAATGTTTTGATATTCATCCATGTAATAACTATCATAAAACCAATCATTCTTCAAACAGATGCTTCAGAAACAAACCTCTTGCAAGAACAAAGATTCATCTTGGATGGATCGCTGCTTGGTAATGGGCATCAACAACCAAGAACATATTTTAGTCATATGTCCGAACTTATTCTAGAGTATTGAACAACCTTGCAGTTGAGATCACTTTGTCTTCTCACCTTGTATCTAACATGGGGGAAATGATGGTCATTTACAAGCTTCAAAGCCACATCAAGCGAGCCTGAGCCACAACCTGCCATACCAGATTCAAAGTTGTAGATGGAGACAAATATTCCCCTGAGCATGCCTTTAGTTGGTGATACCTCTTCAAAGAATTGGGGACACTTCCTCTAGCATAAGACTTTAGCTTCTTGCCAGTTTTGGAAGAGTTCTTGGAATCACATTAAGAATTTTAGAGTTGTTGGTCATCCTTAAACCATCACAGGCTGAGACCTCCCTTTTCTGGTTGAGGTTCTCCCTTTTATGCGGGGTGATACCTCTCTTTATTGGTTGAAGGTTTCTCTCTTCAAAATATTAGGAGCACTTCCTCTAGCAGAAGACCAGAGCTTCATGACATACTTGGAAGAGTTTTGGGAACTGCACTAAGAGTTCCAGTGTTGGTGGTCATTGTTAAATAACCTCCCTTAAAACAACATTTCAAAGAGAACATTAAACCTAGTTCTGCCATGCATTTTTGCACATTTTGTATTAAAAATCTCTTCTTGGACTCATACATAACCCTTCAGATCAAGGGAGGGTGTTATGAACCAGCTCAAGAAAAGATAGAAAAGATAGATCAACGCCTTAGAATTCAGCCTCTTCGAGGGGGCAACCTCCTTTACATTACATAAATGAACAATTCTTGGATGATTCAAATGATAAAACCTCCTTTCTATATATGAGAGTCTAAGGAGTCGCAATATAACCCAGCCGACCTAACAATAATAATATAAAGGCACAAAAATAACAATAGAGGGATTCTATGGGGCACAGTAATAACAATATGGGGACAATAGGGGCACAACAATATTAATAAGGGATACAACTACAATAGTAATGGGGTAATCACAAGTATTATAGGGACCTAACATGCCCCTCTCCTTCAAAAAAGTGTTGTCCTCAACACTTGAGTAGTTCTAGATGCTTCTGTATAAAATTCTCATCCTCCCATGTGGAATCTTTAGCGGATAAGTTCTTCCACTTGATAAGATACTCCAAAATTGATCGATTTCGTAGCTGTCGAGTTCTTGTTTCCTGACTGCTTCCGCTTCAAATATAATTTTTCCTTCCTCATCAAGTTCTGAAAATATTATTTGAACTAGGAGCTTGTCGCCTATACCTTCTTTAAACATGAAACATGGAAAACTGGTGCAATCGAGAAGCTGCAGGAAGCTCCAACCTGTATGCCATAGCACCAATCTTTTGCAACACCTTGTACAGACCAGAATACTTTGGTGATAATTTATTATCCTCTTAGCTTGCTTAAGGGACATTTTCTTATATGGTTGTAGCCGTAGGAATACCCAATCACCTACATCAAAACTTCTTTCACTGCAATGTTCATCTGCCTCTCGTTTCATTCTATTATGTGCCAACACGAGGTTATCCTTTAAGAGTTGGAGGACTTGTTGTTGATGTTCGATGTGATGTTCCATTGCTTGAACCTTAGAATTTTCTCTTAAATATGATGTGATGGATGGTGGTTCATACCCATAAAGTGCCATAAATGGGGTCATTTTTGTTGCTGTATGGAAGGAAGTGTTATACCACATTCAGCCAGAGGCAACCATTTGACCCATTGTGTCTGTTTATCAGATACAAAGCAACGAAGATATCCTTCCAAAAGTTTGTTTACTATCTCAGTTTGCCCATCAGATTGAGGATGATAAGATGAGCTATGAGCTAACTGAGTACCAAGACAAGGAAATAATTCTGTCCAAAAATTTCCAGTGAAAATGGGATCTCTGTCACTTACAATAATCTTTGGGTTTCCATGTAGCTTTTGAATTGTTTCCATAAATGCACTAGAAACTGTACTGGCTCTAAATGGATGTGATAATGCACAAAAGTGTGCATACTTGGTAAGTCTGTCACTACCACCATGATGACACTCTTTCCCTCAGACTTGGGTAAACCTGTGATAAAATCCATTGAAACCTCCTCCCAACGTTGGCTTGGAATGGTAAAGGTTGTAATAGACCCGGTGTCTTAATTGTTTCAACTTTATTTTGTTGGCAAACCAAACATTCCGCCACAAACTTTTGAATATCTGATTTAAGGCCATCCCAAAAAAATTCCTTCTTAACCCTGTGGTAAGTTTTTAAAAATCTTGAGTGCCCTCCTAAGGGAGAAGTGTGCAATTCCATAAGAATCTTTTGTTTTAGCTGGGAATTCTTACAGAGGTATAAGCGATCTTTGTACCATAACGAATCATTTTGCCAGCTAAATGTATCCGACGTACTGGAATCTGGTTGTAACTTTCGAATAAGTGCCCATACTTCTTCGTCATTCTTCCATTCCTCCCTTGCTTCATTTATCAAATTTGGTTGGATAATAGAAATGGCACACAATAATGCTTCCACATCCTCATCCTTTCTTGAGAGTGCATCTGCCACCACAATTTTGCTTCCCTTTTTTGTAGATGATTTCAAAGTCATAACCCAACATCTTTGTGACCCACTTTTGTTGCTCTTCAGAGGATAATCTTTGTTCTAAAAAGTATTTAAGGCTATCATGATCCGTTTTTACCTGAAGTGTCTTCCCATTAGGTAGGGTCGCCATTTCTTAAGTGCATGTAGTATTGCCAACATTTCCTTCTCATAAATAGTTTTCTGTAAAAACGTTCCCTTGATTGGACGACTTTCAAAAGAAATGGGTCTTTCATCTTGCATTAAAACAACACTAATTCCATTTCCTGAAGCAACACATTCCAAAATAAATGTTTTTGTAAGTCCGGTGTAGCTAAGGCTGGTGCTTGGCACATTGCCTCTTTAAGATGTTCGAAGGCCTTTGTTGCTTCTGGAGTCCATGAAAAATGCATCTTTCTTCAATAATGTTGTTAGAGGTGCTGCTATTCTCCCATAATTCTTAACAAACTTGCGATAATACCCTGTAAACCCAAGAAATCCTCGCAGATGCTTTATGGATGTGGGAATTTTCCATTCCTTAATGGCTTTAATTTTGCTAGGGTCTACCTTAACTCCTTCATGAGATACAATATGACCCAAATATTCCACCTCCTGGACTCCAAAGAAACATTTGGATCTTTTCGCATATAATTGTTTCTCCTCCAATAGTTGTAGCACCCTGTCAACATGTTCAACATGATCCTTCCAAGACTTGCTGTAGATTAGTATATCATCAAAAAATACTAACACAAATTTTCTAAGGAATGGTTTGAAAATGGAATTCATCAAACTTGAAATGTAGAAGGTGCATTGGTAAGGCCAAAAGGCATGACCAAAAATTCATAATGACCCTCATGAGTTCTAAATGCTGTTTTCGGAATGTCTTCAATCTTCATTCTGATTTGATGATACCCTGAACGAAGATCCAACTTGGTGAAGTAAATTGATCCTTGCAATTCATCCAGTAATTCATCAATGACAGGAATGGGAAACTTATCTTTAATAGTGAGCTTGTTGAGCTCCCTATAATCCGAACACATGCACCATGATCCATCCTTCTTGCGCACCAATACTACTAGAGCAGAGAAAGAACTTTGACTCAGTTGAATTATACCAGCCTCTAACATTTCTGCAACCATACATTCAATTTCACTCTTTTGGACATAGGGATATCTGTACGGCTTGATGTTTGGAAGAACACTTCCTGGAATTAGATGAATATCATGATCATGATCACGCAGAGGTGGGAGACCTTGGGAGTCTCAAATACCTTGGAATGATTGTCCAGGAATTTTTGGAGATCTGGAGAAATAGATGATTCCGTTGTGGAAACATCTAGCGAACATAATTGTGAAATTACACCTCTTTGTTCCTTTTTTAGAAGCTTTGTCATACCATTAGAGCTGATTATCTTTCCTGGTTTCCCTGCAATACCCCTTAATTCAACTTCCTTCTTTCCTTCCATAGAAAATTTCATGAAAAGTTCTTGAAAATTAAAAGCTATGGTACCCAAGGATTGTAGCCATTGGACTCCTAATACAACATCAGCACCTCCCATTGGAATGGAGAGCATTGGGCTAGTCAATACATATTCTCCCATGGATATCTTGATATTATGGCACTTTCCAGAGCAAATTATTGTTCCTCCATTTGCAACCATCACTTGACACTCTGGTGCTAGATATAAGAAGCAATTCAATTCTTTTGCTACCTTACAATGAATAAAATTGTGAGTACTTCCTGAATCAATCAACACTATTACCTTTTTCTTCTTGATTTGTCCTGCTATCTTGATGGTTTGAGGAGTGGTAATTCCCCCCAATGCATTACAAGATATGGTCGGATTCATTTGTTCTTCATCTAGGCTTTGTTCCTGGAGTATATCCTCTTCTTTTGACCTTTCTT
>APFE031563386.1:0-46180 GCA_000404065.3 Pinus taeda
TTTTGTAAGCATTGTCTGTTTGGAAAACAAAGTAAACAAAAGTTTAAAACAGGCAAACATACTAGTAAAGGCATACTTGATTATATCCATTCAGATGTCTGGGGTCCAGCCCCTACAACCTCATATGGTGGTTCGTCTTATTTTGTATCATTTATTGATGACTTTTCTAGGAAGGTGTGGGTCTACATGTTGAAAAGGAAGTCTGATGTGTTTTCAATTTTCAAGCAGTTTAGAGCATTGGTAGAAAATAGCACTGGTAGAACAATAAAATGTTTAAGAACTGTCAATGGTGGTGAGTTTAATTCCAAGGAGTTTGACAACTATTGCAAGGATGCAGGGATCGAGAGACATAAGACCACGGTTTATACTCCTTAGCAAAATGGAGTTGCTGAACGCATGAACATGACTCTTCTAGAGAGAGCAAGGAGTATGCTGAGTAACGCCGGGTTGCAAAAGGAGTTGTGGACGGAAGCGGTGGCAACAACTTGTTATGTGATAAACCAATCTCCATCGACGGCGATAGACTGCAAGATTCTGCAAGAGGTATGGAAAGGACACTTGTGACTATTCTAAACTCAGAGTGTTTGGTTGTGATGCATATGCTCTAGTGCCTAAACATCAGCGAACTAAGTTAGATCCAAAGTCTAAAAGGTATATCTTTGTTGGTATGGTGTTGGAATAAAGGGATATAGATTGTGGGATCCTACTACCCGCAAAATCATCATCAACAGAGATGTAAAGTTTAATGAATCCTCTCTTGTACAGTTAGATGTAGATAATCGATTGAAACAGGATGATGTATCTGACTTTCAGCACATTTAGTTTGATAGCATTTCTAACGATAGTCATGATGACCATAGTTCAGATACTAGTCATGAACAGGTTTTAGAATCAGAATATGAACAGGGTTCAGGTTTAGATCATGAACAGGTCTCAGATACTGATCATCAAGAAGTTCCTACAGATGGTAGTCAGCCAATCGAGGAAGTGCTAGAAACATCCTTAAGGAGGTAGACAAGAATCAAACGACCACCAAGAAGGTATGATGATTATGTTACTTCAGTTGCATTTACTACTAATGACGATGAACCTCTGTGCTATCAGGAAGCAATAGAAGGTTCGAAAAGTGACAAGTGGAAAGTAGCCATGAAGGACGAAATGATGGCCTTAGGTAAGAATGGCACATGGGATTTGGTTGAGCTTCGGAAAGATAGGAAACATTTGGGGTGTAAATGGGTTTTCAAGCTGAAACGGGGTGTGAATGATATGGAAGACAGGTACAAAGTGAGGATGGTTACAAAAGGGTTTTCTCAGAAAGCTGGTATTGACTTTCATGAGATTTTTTCACCACCGGTTAAAATTGTTTCAATTAGAATTGTGTTAGCATTAGTGGCTTTTCTTGATTTAGAGTTGCGGCAATTAGATGTTAAGACTGCATTTCTAAATGGAGAATTAGATGAGGAAATATATATGGAACAACCGGAAGGGTTTGTTCAACATCGCAATGAGAATTTTTTCTGCAGGCTCAAGAAGTCATTATATGGCCTGAAGCAGTCACCTCGACAGTGGTATAAGAAGTTTGATTCTTTCATGTTGAGTCAGAAATATGTTAGAAGTGAATATGATCATTGCGTTTATTTTAAGCAATTTTAAAATGGCATATTCATTATCTTAGTATTGTATGTTGACGATATGCTTTTAGCAAGCAAAAGCATAGAAGAAATCAAGAGGTTGAAGGCTCAGATGGCAAGGACATTTGATATGAAACATCTAGGAGCAGCAAGGTAGATTTTGGGCATGGAGATTTTCAGAGACAAGAGCAATGGTAAGCTATGACTATCACAACAGAAGTATATTGAGAAAATAGTTTTGAGATTTGGTATGAATAATGTGAAGCCTGTGTCAGTCCCTTTAGCTTCCCATTTTAAGATTTCTTCAAGTTTATGTCCTAATACAGATGAATAAAAGGATTATATGTCTTGAATTCCATATGCCAATGTAGTAGGGTGTTTAATGTATGCGATGGTTTGTACTCGACCAGATATTTCACATGAAGTTGGGGCTGTCAGTAGGTATATGGCAAATCCGGGTAAAGTACACTGGTCAACAGTGAAATGGGTGCTTCGGTATTTGTGAGGCACAAGTAGTTATTGTATCACTTACAATAAGAGTAGTGAACTTGTTTGCAGATATGTTGATTCCGATTTTGTAGGTAATTTGGATAAGAGAAGGTCAACTTCAGGGTACTTATTTACTCTTGCAGGTGGAGCTATTAGCTGGATGCCAAAGCTACGAAACATTGTTGCTTTATCCACTACTGAAGCGAAATACATTGTTGCTTCTCATGCTTGCATAGAAGCGATTTGGTTGAAAGGTTTGTTTGGTGAATTTGGTAGGTTGCAGGACAACATCAAGTTATTTTGGGACAGTCAAAGTGCAATACATTTGGCTAAGAATCCGGCCTATCATAGTAAATAAAAGCATATACCGATCAAGTACCATTTTGTAAGACAGGTATCACTGAAAGGGGTTTTCTTCTTTGAAAAGGTGCATACCAAGGAGATTGTGCAGACATGTTCACGAAACCAGTTTTGTTAGAGAAGCTATGATGGTGTTTGGCTTCTCTTGGCTTGTAGAAAAGATAAAGTAATAAAGGAACAAGGAATCAGGCTAATTGTTGTCAAGGTGGAGATTGTTGAAATTTTCTATTTTAATAAAATAGGCAAAAATCTTAGTAGGTGACAACAATAGGAATTTGCTGCTAGATTAGCTCTAGGTTGTTGGGAGGGAGTTAATGCATCCTAAATTTGATGTGAGAGGATTTATGAGGCAGTTAGATTCTCCTTGCTATAAAACAGGTATCCATACGGATTATTTTGGGTGTGAGAGTTTGTGAGGAGTTGATTAATTATGTAATCTCCTGTTTGATTAATAAAGATTGTTGATGCCTATGTTTGGTGGACGTAGCCTAGATTGGTTGGGTGAACCACGTTAAATTGTTGTGTTTCCTGTGCATGATTTTATTTGATGAGAGTATGTTTTAATCTGTTTTGCATCTTGGCTCTAACACGATCCACGCTTCTCTGTATCTTTGTTGCAGAAGCTCAGACTGAATATATATGAGGTCATCCGTTTGATCCACAATGTTGTTGTGTTTTATCTTGGGAGCTTGTTCACTTGCAGACGTTCAATTTGTGGTTTCTGCAAATGCAGTGAGTGGTTATACTCGCGCAATACCATGTTCGACAGATGGTGATCCATGACAACTGTTGGCAAGAGGAATAAATATGCAAGAGACAATCTGCGTCTGAACATATCTGCGGAGGACATTATCATGTGGGTCGATTTTCTAATAAAACGTTTGCATTCCTGCATTACTCCATTTCTCCAAAAAAATTATTGAATATTTGTATGAAGGCTGTGGGATAGGAAGATCGCATGGAAGTTGTCAAATCGCTTCATGAATCCATACAGGTTTTCGTAGTTTGCGGCCCTAGTAAGTATTTGATATTCTTCTGTGTTTTAAATTTTCTTGATGTGGTTAATTTCTTATTTCGAGGGAATGAAGTGATTATCAAGAAATTAAATTATTATTTTAGGGAAAATGAAATTATTCAGTATATAAATGCAATAGCACAACTTCTTGAAAAAACAAAAAATTATATTATATATGTACTGTCGACAGAAAAAAGTTGCATATTTTGTAAACTGAAAACTGTTAGCTCAAGCCGCAGGGGCTTCCATGAGGAAAATAGAACCCATAACATAACAATAATATCCACGAAGTACCATGGAACACGACAATAATAACGCTTATGACCAGTGGAGGTTTTATGAAGTTTTGTTGTGTTGTGTTTCTATGTTACCAGAATTTATGTCTATCGTAATTCTGCTTTTTGTTTATCTTAATTTTTAAATATTTTATATAATTTATTTATTTATTTTAAATGGTTTTGGACATTAACAATAAAAATTGGCTTGGGTGTGATTTTTGTCCATAACATGATTTTTCTCAACAGTTTTTGATACTATTTATAAAAATTTTACAATTTTTTTTAATTAATTTGTTGTTCTCATAATTACTAATTTATATTATCATTTTATTTTTTATATTATCATGTATATATTGATATCTGTATTATCACTCTAAAGAATTAATCAATAAGTATTTTAAATAAACATAACTAAATGATATGCAGTATTATAAATAAAGAGAATGAAATGATATGAAATTTTGGTTTTTTTAAGGTTTTGGGTGGAGGTGGAGGTGGAGGTGGAGGCGAGAGATGGAGGCGGAGGTGGAGGTAGAGTGAGGAGGAGGTGGAGGTGGTGATGGTGGTGGAGTAGGAGGAGGTGGTGGAGGAGGAGGTGAAGGTGGAGGAGGTGAGGATAAAGCAGGCTATGCTAGGGCTAGTGTAATATAGTCTAGTCTAGTGTAGGCTACAGTAGGCTAGGCTAAAATAAGCTAGGCTACAATAGGCTACAATAGGATAGGCTAGAGTAAAGTAGTCCATGATAGCCTAGAATAGGTTAGGCAAGGATAGGCCAAATTAAGCTAGGATAGATTAGGGTAGGCAAACCCACTGGAAGCTAGGCTTGTCTAGGATAGGATAGGCTAGGATAGGCTAGAGTATGCTAAGCTAGGTGGGAGTAGGCTAGGAACAATTATGTTAGAGTAAGTTAGGCTATAGTTGGATAGGATAAGCTACAGTAAACTAGGATAGATTACTATAGGCTAGACTTAACTAGGCTAGGCTAGAATAGGTTTAGTTTTGCTAAAGCAGGCTAAGATAGGCTATGCTAGAGTAAGCTAAGTGTAACATAGGTCCATATCATACTAAAAAAAGAAATTTTTGCGTTAACATTACTAAAATTGATCATGAAACTAAAATACTAGTATTCTATATTGTTTTATCTACTCTATTTCCATGTCATATAATACTAGTATAAGCTATTAATTTTCATTACATTTCAAGGAATCTATTTTGGATTCTAAAGATTGATAATTTATTAATTCAATTTTTGGCTATATATAGTTATTGCTTTAATGTATCACATTATTATCCATTGACATTGTTTGTTGCAAAGGATATCAATTTCATTTAATATGATTATTATTTAACTACAATCTCTCCTTGTATAATACCATTTAGTTTATGTTTTTGTTCCCTCTAATTCATTTCAAATTATATACTTTCCATTCTAAAGAGTTAGTTCCCTATATTGTCTCTACTCACTATAATCACCTTTCTTCCTATTTACCTTTTTCAAGGTTCCCTTCACTCCAAGTAAATTACAAGCGAGCAACATTTAAACTTACTACTATAATTAAAGGTTATTCCATTATATACTAATCTATTTTCCTCATCCTACATTTTCTACCTTGGCAATGTTCAAAACCAACATTGTTATCCAAGTTATCAATTCGGGCCTTTGTCAATTCAAAACTTGCCATGTGTTTTCCTCACAGCTAGATATTTTCGTGAAAAACTTGGTTATAAATAGTAGTGTTCATCCTTTACTCTTCAAGAAGAGGTATTTCATTAGCATTTCACAAATATATTTGTATGCATATAGCTTCTTGTATTTACTTACCTCTTTGAAACAATTTATAATGCTTCTTTCTTGTTTTTCCATCCTTTTTCTTTGGTGCTCATTGTAATTTCTTGGATGGGTTCTTTTATGTACTATGTCAATTTAAATTCCAAGGTTACAAGGTTACAAGGTAATTTGATTTCTCCTTAAGGGTTTTATGTTATAATGTCAGAAAATGATTAGGGTTTAGGTTTTAGGGTTTAAAATGTTATAAAATGCTTAGGGTTTACGGTTTAGGCCTTAAGGTTTATAACATTTTAGTAAAGGCTTTTAATAATCACTTATAGAAGGGTTACAAAACAATTGTTAAAATGTTACAAAATGATTAGGGTTTACGTTTTATAACACTTTAGTAATGGAATTTAATAAGTGTGTAAAAGAAAGTTAGAAAACGCTTGCCAAAATGTTATAAAATGATTAGAGTTTAAAATGTATTGTCTAATTAGATAATTTTTATGATCTCCATGAAAACTTTATAGTGGTTGCGAATTCTAAAACAAATATTTCCTCTATGCCAGATAAAACTATCAATTTATGAAGTAAATTCAATCCAAAAAATATAAAATAAAGGGTTGATTGTTCTAAATATGAAATGTCATATTTCATCCTACTATTTAAGGAATAAAAACATGTGTTCACTTGGACTTATGATGATTTAAATAGTTTAAACCAAACTGTAATGCAAAATGTGATTGCAATGAAACCTTAAACAAATCCTTTTCAATAGAAACTTAGAAGATTGAATTCCAAACTTGAATGTTCTTTTAAAAGTGAATTATATAAACGTCTAGAAGCTAAGATAATATTTACTATCTAACACACTCAGTGGTTAGAAAATCTAGTTCTTGTAACAAATAAAAATAGTGATATTCAACTTTATGTCCATTATTTCAATCTTAATAAATCCTAAGATAAGGAAAACTATCATGTTTCACCCATGGAGTAGATTTTACAACATGTCTCTAGCTCTGATATGTTGTTTTTATTGGACAAATGTTTAGTTTACAGCTAGGTTATGGTCTATCCTGTAGATTAGCATAAGATTACCTTTAAAAATATATGGGTACTATTTATTATACGATTATTACTTTTGAGCTAATTAATTCTAGTGTCAACATCTAGAGGGAAATGGACATTGATTGTTGTGGCTTGATAAATGAGTCCTAATTTTGCTAACCACTTCACTATCTCAATGTTTGCATCTGATAGTGTATATTTTGTTGTTATCACCCAAAATAACAATAAAAAATGATGAAATCCATATCATGTTAGAGAAAAAGGTATTTGTAATCTATTCGTTGACTCTATCTATGCACATGATGCTGATTTATATGCAAATGATGAAGCATTTTTAGCTTAGAATGAAATTTCATGTGTTCCAGATAATTATTACTGATGGTATATTGATATCAATATCTTCCCGACGCATGACACTACTCATTATTTAGATGTGAGGAAAATAAAATAATTAAGACTCAAACCAACTCCTTTCAATGTAATGAATAACATCCTTTTTAGAAAACAAAATTGGTGGAGTTTTTCTTCGTTGTTTGGAATGGGAAGATTCTAAAAAAGTTTTGAAATAACTACATTCAAGGCTTTCTGGTGGGGTCATTTTCACAAAGAAACCCCTACACACAAAGAGGTGAATCTCAGGTATTATGGGCCAACATTGATTAAGAATGCTCTTTCCTTGGCCTGAAAATGTGAAATCTACTAGAATGTTGTTGGTAGACTCATAAAGCTACCATTTGTAATACTTTCTCCCATTTATAATGTAGATTTATGTACCTTTTATTATGTTGGTGACTCAAATGTATATCGTGGGACTATGTTCTTGTCTTTATGATATGAAAACTATTTCCGCATATAGATATGTTAAATATTTTGGGGCCAGCGTCCCCTAGCCTAGCCTTGTCTACCCTAGTATATTCTATCCTACCTTACTTAAGCCATGCCTAACCTAGCCTAGCCTAGCCTACTATCCTAGCTTAGCCTAGCCTATCCATGTTTCCTCTAGCCTACTCAACCCTAGCCTACTCTATCCTAGGCTAGCCTAACCCAGCCTATCCTAGGCTACTACAAGCTACATTAGCCTAGCTTACTCTAACCTATTCTAAACTAACCTAGCCAACTCTATGATACTCTAGCTTAGCCTAGCCTATCCTATGCTATCCTAGCCTACTCTATCCTATCATAGCTTAGCATAGCCTAACCTTTCCTAACGTAGGCTACTCTAACCTACTTTAGCCTATCCTAGACTAGCCTAGCTAAGTCTATTCTACTCTAGCCTAGCCTAGCCAAATCTATCCTATGCCAGCCTAACCCAACCTAGGCTAGCCTACTCTTTCCTAGCCTAACTAAGCCTACTCTTTCCTATCCTTACCTACACTATCTTGGACGAGCCTATCCTATGCTAGCCAAGCTTCGCATAACCTAACATAACCTTTCCTAACCTAGGATACTCTAACCTACTTTAGCATAGGCTACTCTAGGTTAGCCTAGATTAGCCTAGCCAGCAATATCCTATCCTATCCTAGCCTAGCCTGGCCTAGCCTAGCTAAGCCTAGCCTATTGTAGCCTAGTCGAGCCTAGCATAGCCTACCTTAGCCTACGCTAGCCTAGCCTAGCCTTGCCTTGCCTAGCATAAACTCTTCTAGCCTAGCCTTTCTTAGCCTAGTCTTGTCTAGCCTACCTTACTCAAGCCTTGTCTAACCTAGCCCAGCCTAGCCTACAATCCTACTCTAGCCTACCCTAGCCATGTTTCCTTTAGCCTACTCAAGCTTAGCCTACACTATCATAGGCTAGCCTAACGCATCCTATCCTAGCCTACTCTAAGCTACATAACCCTAGCTTACTATAGTCTATTCTAGACTAACCTAGCCAACTCTATCCTACTCTAGCTCAGCCTAGCTTATCGTATGTTATCCTAGTCTACTCTATCCTATCATAGCTTAGCATAGCTAGCCTTTCCTTACCTAGGCTACTCTAACCTACTTTATCCTAACCTAGACTAGATTAGCTTAGCCTACTGTAGTGTAGCCAAGCCTAGTGGAGCCTACCTTAGCCTACGTTAGCCTAGCCTATCCTAGCCTTGCCTAGCATAAACTTCTCTAGCATAGCCTTGCCTAGCCTAGTCTTGTCTAGCCTACCTTACTCAAGCCTTGTCTAACCTAGCCTAGCCTAGCCTACAATCCTACTCTAGCTTACCCTGGACTTGTTTCCTCTAGCCTACTCAAGCTTAGCTTATGCTATCAGGCTAGCCTAACCCATCCTATCCTAGCCTAATCTAAGCTACATTACCCTAGCTTACTCTAGCCTATTCTAGACTAACCTAGGTAACTCTATCCAGCTCTAGCTCAACCTAGACTAACCTATGCTATCCTAGTCTAATCTATTCTATCATAGCTTAGCCTAGCCTAGCCTTTCCTTGACTAGGCTACTCTAACCTACTTTACCCTAACCTAGACTAGCCTATCCAACTCTATCCTACTCTAGCCTAGCCTAGCCAACTCTATCCTACTCCAGCATAACCTATCCTAGCTTAGCCTACTCTTTCCTTTCCTAACCCAAGCTAACCTAGCCTAACTTAACCTACTCTATCTTATCCTAGCCTACTCTAGCTTATTAAATCCTAACCTAATCTAGCCTAGCCTAGCCTAGCCTATGCTAACCTAGCATAGCCTTACCTAGCCTTGACTATTCTAGCCTTCTCTAGTCTAACCTGGCCATAGCTTAGCCTACTCTATCCTAGTCTAGCCTACCGTAGCTTAGCCTAATCTAATCTAGTCTATCCTACCATAGCTTAGCCTACTCTAGCCTACCATAGCTTAGCCTACTCTAACATAGCCTCACCTAACCTTGCCTAACCTAGCTTACTCTAATCTACTTTAGCATAGCCTACACTAGATTAGCCTAGACTAGCCTATGTAGCTCTATCCTACTCTAGCCTAACCTAGCCTAGCCTACTCTATCCTAGCATTGTCTAACCTAATATATCCTACCCTAGCCTAGTCTAGCCTAATCTATCCTAACATAACCTACTCTAGCCTATTCCATCCTAGTCTATCCTAGCCTAGCTTAATCTAGCCTAACCTAGACTAGTCTAGCCTAACTTAGCCTATTGTAGCTTATCCTAGACTAGCTTAGCCTAGGTTTCCCTGTATTAGCCTAGCCAAGGCTAGCCATCACTAGTCTAGCCTTGTCTAGCCTAGCCTACTCATTCCTTGTCTGGCCTAATCTTGTCTAGCCTAGCCTAACTTACTATCGTACACTAGCCTAACCTAGCCTTGTCTACTCTAGCCTAGACATGCCTAGCCTAATCTATCCAAGCCTAACCTACTCTATCCTAGCTTAACCCATCCTATCCTAGCCTACTCTAAGCTACACTAGTCTAGCCCAATCTAGCCTATTATGGACTAGCCTAACTAGATCTATCCTACTCTAGCCTAGCCTATCCTATCATATCTTATCCCATCCTACTCTATCCTCGAATAATATATCCTATCATGGCCTTCCCTAGCCTAGGCTACTCTAACCTACCTAAACCTAGCTAGACTAGCCTAGCAAACTCTATCCTAGTCCATCCTAGCCTAGTTTAGCCTAGCTTAGCATACCCTAGCCTACTCTTTCCTAGCCTATCTAAGCCTACTCTTCCCTAGTCTAGCCTAGCCTAGCGTAGTTAAGCCTACTCCTTCATCGCCTAGCCAAACCTACTCCATCCTAGCCTAGCACGCTTTAGCCTATTCAATACCAACCTAATCTAGCATAGCCTACTCTAGCCTAGTCTATTCTAGCTTACTCTAGTCTAGCCTAGCTTAGCTTAGTCTATCCTAGCCTATCCTTGGCTACTCTAGCTTAACCTAGCCTAGCTTACTCTATCCTAGCCTACTCTATCCTAGCCTAACGTACTTTAGCCTAGCCTACTTTTGCTTAGCCTAGCCTATCCTAGCCTACTTTAGCCTAGCCTAGCCTAGCCTAGCCTACTCTAGCCTACTCTAACCTAATCTAGCCTAACCTACTTTATTCTAGCCTACTCTTTCCTACTCTAGACTAACATAGCCTATCATATCCTACCCTTTTCTAGCCTACTGTAGCCTAACCTACTCTATCCTACTTTAGACAAGCTTAGCCTACTCCATACTATTTTAGCCTAGCTTAGCCTACACTATCCTACCTTAGCCACGCTTAGCCTACTTTATCCTACTCTGGCCTAGACTATTCTAGCCAGCCTAGTTTAGCATACTCTATCCCACTAGCTTACTCTAGCCTAAAATAACCTACTTTAGCCTAGCCTTGGCTTTCCTACCTTAGCCTACTCTATACGATCCTCACCTAACCTACTAAGTATTGGTCTTGCCTAGCCTAGTCTACTCTAGCCTACTAGCCTAGTTTAGCCTAGCCTAGCCTAGCCTACCTTAGTCTACTTTATCTTATCTTATCCTAGCCTACTCTAGCTTAGCCTAGCCTAGAATACTCTAGCCTACTCTACTCTTTCCAAAGCTACTTTAGCCTAGCCTAGCCTAGCCTGTTTTAGCCTACTTTAACCTAGCCTAACCTATTTTAGCCTAATTGATCCTACTCCATCCTACGCTAGCCTAACCTAGCTTAGTCCATTCCATCCTAATATCTTAGGCTAGGTTAGCTTACCCTATGGTGGCCTACTCTAGCCTAGCCTAGCATAGCCTACTCTAATCTAGCTTACCCTAGCCTAGCCTACCTTAGCGTACTTTATCCTATCGTAGCATGGCCTACTCTAGCTTAGCCTAGCCTAGCTTACTCTAGCCTAATCTATTCTAGCCTAGCTTAGTTTACCCTACTCTACTCTACTATACTCTAGCCTACTCTAGAAATTTATACACACATGATGTTGTTGGGCCATTAAAAACACACATGAAAATTAATCTTAAGAAACATTTATATTACTATTTGATTTTATAATATAAGTTTTAATAGAAAAACAATATCTCTTTATATTATATAAATTCAAACAATTTTTCATTGTTTATTTTAATTAGAATATATACCAATATTGTAAAACTTAATAACATATCAATTATCTAAATTTTAAGTCCATTAAAAGAAAATTAAACTAAATATTATTAATAAAAACAATAGAATACAATAAATTAAAATAGACCATTATTAGTTAAAAAAATATTAAATTATATATTTTAATAATATATATATATCGAATTTAATAAAAATAAAAATAAAAACTGAACATGTAAAAACAAAATTTAAAATACAAAATATTCACACAAAACTATACTACATAGTTAAAAAAAAAACCTATTTAAATAAAACAAAATTACAATTAAATTTAACTAATCTAAATAAAACAAAACTTATAAAACCAAAATAATTTAAATAAAAAAAACTTGCAATTACCCTTAAACTACGCCTCATTATACGAAAACACATTACAATGATGTTTCAATGCATTACATCGATGGATAGCACTCTAAAATGAACCTACACAACTGATGTATGCCATTCATCTAAAATGTATGAATATGGTTTGAAACAAAGCAAAAAAAAATTAAAACATCGATTTGATTTTTTGCAAAGCAAAACAAAAGCACATGCAATTCTAAATATTAAAACATATTTACTAGTACTCGTGACCGTCAATAAAATAAAGCATATTTATTAATACTCTCTACAGTGCATTGACATCTACAATCCGAAATGTTCAATTGTGAACAACTTGAAAATTAAAATATATTTGACGTATTATTTCAAATATTACAACATTGATTTTATCAAAGATTTCTCACCTAATTCCAAGCCAAAAAAATCCTAAAACAAAGATAAAACAACCCTTAAAATAGATAAACTAGATGCATGAGCCAGTTGTCTTAGAGTTGTTTATTGGTTCGTTCCAATATTTATTCTTCCTGGAACCACAATACCAGGAAGGAAGTTCTGGGTCTAAATTTAAACTCTCTTTGTGTCTTTTTCATTTTAGTTTGGTCCAGCCAAGGCAATCATTCACAAGAAGAGCACATCAAAAGCGCATGGCACGTACACCAAGGGCCAACATTATGGATCATCATAAACTTTGTTAGATGACCTATATGAAATCTAGCTGCCCAATTTATGCTGAGAATGAGGCGACATTGATGGAGATTTGGAGTGCATAGGATTTTTTGTTCACTAGGAAATGAGGCGACATTGATGGAGATTTGGAGTGGAAAGCATTTTTTGTTCACGCAGAAGACCCAAGAACCTTGCAAGTGTTTTGGAGTGCATAGGATTTTTTGTTCACCAGAAAATGAGGCGACATTGATGGAGATTTGGAGTGCAGATGATTTTTTGTTGACGCAGAAGACCCAAGAAACTTGAAAGCTTCGTTGTGAAGTGTGTGAATCACAGAGAAAAAATAAAATGATGATGCCCATGCGATTTCAAAAAAAAAATAAGGATGTCCATGTGATTCCAAGAAAAACGATGATGTTCATGTGATGTCATTGTACTCAACATCTGTATGGATAGCCATTATCTCTATGGCTATCCATCCATTATCCTAGTAATTTAATGGAAGGATGGGATAATCCATAACCCAGTAAAAAATGCTTTCAAAAATTAAAAGAAAAAAATCTTGGTGTCGTTTGACATAGGAAGCCTCAGTTTGACATTGGCTAAAAAATTTACAGGAAAGAAAACTAAAATGAAATGACTAGGGTTTGCCTTGAAGGTAGAGTTTAGGGGAAATGCACCTATAATTGAACCCCTATTAGCTATCGAGAAGGGGCATTGATTATGCCTTACCAGCTCAACTTAGCTCGCTCTTCAGTTGGAGGTTCCAATCCATAAAATAATCTAACAGATCCCTAGAATAATTTTTAAAGAAATGAAAGGAAGGCATGAGATTTGAAATAAAACATTGCAATGGCAGAAATGAACTAAAAAGAAATGATGGTGTCTATGAGAGTAGAAAAAAGCAGAATGCAACAGAAAGAAGTCATTAATGTCCGAGAACAATGATTGTTTAGCAATTCAGTCACCATTCCGCTCAAGTTGGGAATTTGTTTGCCCCATCGCCTCTCACATAATATAACATGACCCATTACCGACTTGACTCACACAGACTCACTCATAGATACAGACTCAAGCATACCCACTCATTCCTTTCCTTGTAGATATGACGACAAATCACAGAGTCAAATTGTGATTTTAAAATAATTACTTCTTCCATTAGATTTATTAATGTGTTCACATGACAATTTGATAGTTGATTGAACCAATTTATGATAATTTTTGAATTGCAAAAAATCTGAAGTTGTTGACGTCCTTTCTCTAAGGAAGAAAGAAGCAGAAGTCTAAGGTTTCTTAGTTCTACATAGTTATTTGTACCCCTCCCTAAACCTGGTTTTAGTTTGAGATACTGATCTTCATTTAAATACAACGCTACTCCTCCACCACAACTTTCTAGCTATGAAAAACCATCAAAATATGCACACGACAAGGATTTGTTGATGACTTATGTATTTATGTTCTGGTTTTGTTGGTCATGTTCATATTTAGGGATCAAGTTATATGTTGCCACTATATGGGAACAAGTGATAATCCAATTATTTTCTTTATCTTTATTTTTTTTATTGTTCCTATCTAACCAAATTCCCGAGCATACTAGAGGGGGTAGATTCCTGAGCTTTACAGGATGAGTCCTATTCCACCATAATTCCCAAGCTTTTTTAATTGTCTCTCCCTACCACCTAATATTGATTACTAACATATGATATATATGATTCCATAATTGTATTGTTATGGGGCATTCAAGGAACAAATGAATTATTGATTTTTCATTTTCCTTACATAAAATGCACCATGTTGGGCCCTGAAAATATCTACGTTGAATATTGTCTCATGTAGGTGCTTTTTTACGCATCAGGCACCACATGAACAACTTTGTTCTTGTAGGTCCTTTAAGCTTCCAAAGCGACCACCACCACCAAACTCTGTTATTAGGTTTCTTCTTAGTGAAAAAGGAGTTACCATCTTTTGGAGTGTATCTGCCATAAAGAGCTAGAGTCTAGATAAGTTCATCCTCCCTATCATGTATTCTCACATGTGCTTCTAAGAGGTAAATCGTAAAAATAACCGGGTCCTATTGCCATTGTTTCGAGATATGAAGATCATGTGAAAATTTCCATTTTTGACCAAAAAATTATTCGAACAATCATCGATGCTCCTCCTAATCAATTATTACTTTTATCTATTATTAACTTTTTTTGTAATCTATTATTTATTTTAATTCTTTAATTTTTTTATAATGTAGTTTCTATCTAAATATATTATTATTATTGTTATTTTTAATTCGTTAATTTTTATTTTTTATTTTTATAATATAGTGTCTATCTAAATATATTATTTATATTATTTAGAAAGTAAGTATATTTCTCTAATATGTTTGCCAACTAACGCTCTGGATATATAAAATATTTTATTTTTTTTTTTATATATACAAATTTATTATTTTATATATAATAAATATATTTTGATACTTTATTTATCTATATGAATGTATTTATATAACCCATTATTTAAATCAATATATTATATTTAGAATGTGAATTCTAGTATAGTATACGAGAGGTCTAGAAATTAGATATTAGAATGGAGAAAAATTTAAATTCAATTTTATATTGTTATTTTGTTTTTATTAATAAAATTATAAATAAAATTTTAGATAAAGAAATCATATAATTTAAACATATATAAATAATAGTTAGAAATTAAGAATGATTTACCATGTAAATTAAAACAATGATTTTGTAACAATATTTAAATTTAATTAATAACTACAAGAAAAATTTAATACTTACAATAAAATTACAATATAACAATATTCTTAACCATGAATATTCCCTCCCACATTACTATAGATATTATTAACTTCTAAATAGACTTTGTTACAATACCATCAACCATTACCATGACTTATTAATACCATATGCCCATAAACCATAATTCATTTCAAAAATATAACATTTTATAACCTTTTTAAATGTTGACTCAATTAATAACCAACCTAAATTAATCAAATCAATGAATATACTATCTTTCTTAAATCTAAAAATCTACCAATTAAGTCCATAAAAGTAAAGAATTAAAATATGCTGAGATTAATTGTTTTAAGTCTTATTATTATTATAGTAATAGTAATATTAAGTATTAGTAAGCATTATTATTTAAAAAAAAAACATAAATTATTAATATAATGGCAATTGTTATTTATAAATATGATAATAAATATGATTAAATAAGCCTTAAATATAATATCTGTTATTATTAATAAATATTTTTTATTCCAAAATATAATTATGTTGTTATTAAGAATATAATAATATTGATTTATTTGAATAAAAGAAAATAATAATAATAATTATATCTTATTTTTGTTAAAACATTAATAATAATATTAATTTAGTTAAGAGGCTTCGGGAGTCCAATATGGTAGAGATGTTGTCATAGAATGGCTTCTTTAACAATTTGACTGGGTAATTTATTAATAAAACATTATGTCTCATTCAAATTACACATAACTAAAAAATAAATCACTAATTATAATTTAAATTATAATTGAAAAAGCCTAGATCCATCTTAACTCTGGATCTACTAAGCACCCAAAGAGATAAAATCCCTTGAGATGCAAACCTCTTTTAGAGTGAAATAGGTTTGATCCTTTTTGGCTCTTGGTACACCTAGAGTTAAGATGGATATAGGTTGGTTGTATTCATGTACTATTTGGATTATTTAGTTTGTTTGTATGAATATATTATTTTGAGAGTTAGATTATTGTCTTTATTGTTTTTATTTTATATGTTAGAATGCATTTGTTAACATATTTGTTTTTATATGCATTAATAAATATAATATCTAATTATATTATGTGTATGAATGTATTATTGGGAGTGTTGGTAAGTGGTGTTTGCATTCCTTGTGGAAGTGTTTATCTGTTTGGTGTTTTCTTTGTTTGTGAATGTATATATTTTTTTAAGACTTTACTTCTATATGTATGAATGTATCTTTTTAATTTTTTTTAGCACTCTCTCATTATTTATTTGCATGTCTATGGGTGTATATTTTTAATAATTTCTATATTAGAGTGGTTTTTTCATTATTTGTATGTATATATAAATGTACTCGAAGAGTTACTTGTTTATATGTATGAATGTATCATTTTTAGTATTATCTCTCTCTCTCTCTCTCTACACACACACACACACACACACACACACATATATATATATATATAGATATCTCTAAGGAAAAATCATAATTTCATTATATAAAATATTGAAAATTACATGTTGTAGATGCTGCAATGGAGAATATCTCAAAAATTGGTGGCCATATTTTCCACATACTCCATAGAGTTCAATATAACTGTGATTGTATGCATATAAGTAGCTGTAAACAAAACTAGATAAATATATACATAAACATAATATCTTATATTCAACAAAAATAAGCAAAAAATGGTCCAAGTTTGAGCTAAGAGGGATCATGTTGATCTTGCATCTTGTATCTGTAGATCAATTAAGGACTTGTGAAAGTACTGATAGAATTCCTATCCCATTGTTCTTGTATCATCCAAGTGCCAAAATGTTGTTGTGTAACTTCTTTGGATAAGATGTTGGAAATCTGATTCCTTTCCCTGTAGATATGACGACAGATCATAGAGTCAAATTGTGATTTTAAAATAATTACTTCTTCCATTAGATTTATTAATGTGTTCACATGACAATTTGACAGTTGATTGAACTAATTTATGAAAATTTTTGGATCGCCAAAAAATTGAATTTGTTGATGTCCTTTCTCTAGGGAAGAAAGAAGCATAAGTCTAAGGTTGTTTAGTTCTGCATATTTATTTGTACCCCTCCCTAAACCTATTTTTAGTTTGAAATACTGATCTTCATTTAAATACAATGCTACTCCTCCACCACAACCTTCTAGTTGTGAAAAGCCATCAAAATATGCCCACGACAAGGATTTGTCGATGACTTATGTATTTATGTTTTGGTTCCATTGGTTATGTTCATCTTCAGGGATCAAGTTATATGCTGCCACTGGATGGGAACAAGTGATAATCCAATTATTTTCTTTATCTCAATTTTTTTGTTGCTCCTACCTAACCAAATTCCGAGCATACTAGAGGGGGTAGATTCTTGAGCTTTACAGGATGAGCCCTATTCCACCATAATTCCCAAGCTTTTTGAATTGTCCCTCCCTGCCACCTAATATTGATTGCTAACATCTGATATATCTGATTCCATAATTGTATTGTTATGGGGCATTCAACGAACAAATGAATTATTGATTTTGCATTTTCCTTACATAAAATGCACCATGTTAGTCCCTGAAAATATCTACATTGAATATTGTCTCATTTAGGTGCTTTTTTACACAGTAGGTACCACATGAGTAACTTTGTTCTTGCAGGTCCTTTAAGCTTTCAAAGTGACCGCCACCACCAAACTCTATTATTAGGTTTCTTCTATGCAGAAATGGAGTAACCATCTTTTGGAGTGTATCTTCCATGAGGATCTAGAGTCCAGATAAGTTCATCCTCCCTATCATGTATTCTCACATGTGCTTCTAAGAGGTTATTTGTGAAAATAATCGAGTCGTGTTGCCATTGTTTTAGTATCTGAAGATCCTGTGAAAATTTCCATTTTTGACCAAAAAGCATAGTATTCTTTACATCATCAATTTGATTCAATGTCTAATAATTGACCTCCTCAAGGAACTTTTTTAGGTCAGGGGAAGTATGTGTACATTACCACTTCCCGACCAAGCATCCAAACCAATTCGAACTCGCTCCCCAGTCCCCACTCTCCAAGCAAATCCCGCTCTGATATATTGAAAGGAGTTTAAAACAACACGCCAGATCAAAGAGACATTTGTTCTATTCCAATGGGGATGTCTGATCTAGTCCTCAACCTAAAGAGGGCTCATATATTTCCGTGTAACCACCTGTGTCCGTAAACTATTTGAGGTGATTAATTTCCACTCCATTTTAGTAGCCAATGCTTATTAAAAAAAAGAGATTTTTTTCATCCCCCAACCACCCCATTTTTTGACAAGAGCAATTTGATCCTAGATAACCCAAGAAAAAATTCTACCTTCCTTTTTTCCTTGCCAAAGAAATCTACAACAGTTCTGTTGAATTTTTTGGAGAATAGCCTTTGGAATCCATAATAAGAACCACTCTACCAGACCTGGAGAGGCATCGATGATGCTAGACATTTATTTTACTTTCCACCTTAGCTACCAGCCATGTCGAGTCTGCAATTTTATAGTTGTTTGGTTTATGGAAAAATCCAATATACTTCAGCCCATCGTCAAAAACCATATGTCTATAGGGAAATATTTGTATATCAGAGTTTAATTAGAACTGAAAAACATCCCAATGCTGATAAAGTGGATTTTTCTTGATTAGTCTCCATCCATGTAGCCTTACAATTTTTTTTAGAATATTGTTGAGCACAATTGTATACCTAATAGCCTTGTTCAGAAAGATGAGGACATCATCAATGAATAGTAAATGAGATAAGATTGTATTTGCAACAATTTTCACTCCTTTCAATCTCCCTTGATTTCTTTCATCTGTCAACAATCAGACTCCTAGGGTAGAAATTTCATGACCTCCGAGTCATGTGCCTTTAATATGTCGAAATCCTCCTAGATCCCAGGTTTGACTTTTCTGTTACTGTCCGCTTTCCTTTATGATCTACTACTTAATTGTTGTCTTCAATTTTTTAGGATCCCATACTCTGCTTGCTTGTTGTCTATCTGCTTTATTTTCATTATCATATTCATCTAACATGTATGTATTGATTATGTTCTACCCTGTTTCTTTTCTTTTCGACTTGGGAATATTCCTCGTAAGCTCACATAACCCACCTATATCACAATCTAGATTTGTTTTTTACTACTGCAAGTTATTGTTGTAATTTTTTTGTTCTCCTTTTGTACCAGGATAGCTTCCATCTTTTTATCACTTTCCTTGCTTCAAATTTCTATAGAAATATATTTTCTATTCTCTTCAATTTCTTGAGGATAACTTCTACATGCTAAAGCACACTTTTTCCTTTGGATACTAATCTTATTTACCTGCAACATCACTTGAGTCATGTCTAAATGTAAGATCGTTATAAAAAATATTCTTTTTTGCAAAATATTTTGAGGCATCTAGCTACCTTTTCCATTCCTCATGTTATTTTATCGAAGATTGACCTACAAAAAATCCAAACACATTTAAAAAACAACATTTGAGTAGTAGAGTAACTGACAACTATGGAGTACATCATCAAATAGAAGAACCTGCAAGTGGAAGAGATGACAAAAGAAGGTGAATTATTCCTAAACAATCACTACCAGTTAGTCAAGTGTTGACTACACTTGTTTGATGTAGAGGGCCATGTTAAGCCCTATATAATGGAAATATTAACATTTAAATCCATTATTAGTACCTAGATATGGAGTGATTACATTTCTATTTTTATACTGTTACGTGGGTTAATGCATTTCATGGTCTCCTTTTATTGTAATTGTACCTTTTGTCTTATATATATATAAACACAAGAGACCTAGTCATTGTCTTAGTATCATCAAATATTGTCTTGTACATTGTACTCATTATAAAAGGAGGCTTCCCCATTGAAAAATGTAATTATTGGTTTCTTATCATTTTTAAGGTCAAGGTTCATAACATATATTATTAAAAAAAATTCAACGTCAAACATGATGCCCATTTTTTATCCATATTTTTTATAAAAGGAGGATCATTATATTTTGGATATGCTTTTGAAATTTAATATTCCTGCCAATATCATGTACCAATTAGTATTAGAGCTTGCAGTCCTACCTTTGAGGGAGAAGGCAAGAAAAAAGGCCTAGTTCCCTCTATATCTAGTTTTTGTAATCAATATCTAAGAGGGGATAGCTTCCTCAAGACAACGATATTAAATCATTATTTATCCAAGGAAATGAATCATTTAAAAAAAGGGAGGGGGGTGGGGGGAATGTTTCCTAATGGTTCCTCATAAAATGAATTAGATGGTGTCTCCCTCATAGATATGCTAATTCATCATTTCTTAAACACTATTTTTTTTTCAATTAGTAGTAACACATCATCCATGGTTTCGAAAATTAGGCAGAAGGTAGGAATATAAACACCTCAATGCTATCACCTCCTCCTGACTCATGGTGGGACACATTACTCTCCCTTATTTTGTTGGATCATTTGATGACAACTAAGTGGATACATGGGTAGCGAATTTTCTTTTTATTTTAAGGATAAATTTAACTTGTTGAAGTAGAATGTCACATTTAGGGCATAACTACGCAATGGTGGGAAAATTCTTATCATATTGTTGGGACCCCAAAGTCACATTATGCTTTTTTAGTGTAGAGCCAAGGAACATCTAAGTGTGATCTCAATTTCCTTGTTACATTAATGATATTCTATTTAAATCGGCACATGAAGCCATCAATTTTCATATTAAATATTGCTAACTGTATTTTACTCTTTCTAAGCTTAACGTTTTAATTCATTTGTTCTTGCCCTAAAGCTTCAGCGAGGAAGTCTAGATGACTCAAAATTGTAGCAAATGAGACTGTATATTTATATTTTTCCCATGAATGCATTGTGATGAAATGACTGAGTAGTTTTGACTTGAATTTAATTCATATTTCATATTTTTCATTAAGGTTCAAGTCTATTGCATCCAATTTTCTCCTTTCAGGTGTCACAATAAAATGGGTAAAATGAAGAACTATGACAACCATTGAATGAACGTTCATGTCTTTTTCAATGATGTACGTCCTTGTGCACGAGTTTATTATGCTTTTAAATGAAGTGACATTAATTCTGACCTAATGGGTATATGATGCATTTAAAATATTATTGTCACATACATTCCACACTCATGAAATGTTTTCAAGAAAGTACAAATGTCATGCATAAATCATGTTACAATTAAACAATGATTTCTATTGAAATAAAAATATTATTTTGAGAGCTTGGTGAAGGGGAAAACTATAAGACATTAACATGATTATGTCGAGTTGCATTTCCACTAATCTGAAGTTGGAGCATTCATGACCCTTTGGTTTCACATAAAGAGTTGAAAATGTAAAAGGTGAGTGAGATATGAAGATCATATTATAACAGATTTAAAGGAGCAATTAATAATTTCTTTAAATCAACTAAAACCTGGTGGGGTAGCTAAAAAATTAAGAATTCAACCACTAGAATACACAAAATTTGTAACTTTTCCATTTATTGCAAAAGCCTTGTAAAACCTATCAAAGAAGTCAAGCTACTCTTCAAACAACCCCGATAAATTTTGCAAAAACTAAAATAAACCATCATATTGATGCCATAATATATTCTAGTTTAACAATTCCATCTAATTAACATAACAGATCAAGTCTACAACAGAAAATGCCATGAAAAATGCATAAAATTGTATTCATATGTAGAAAAGTTCAAAATTAGAGATGGGTAGACAAAATTAAATCAAAAGAAAGGACGAATAACCTAAGAGACTTTTCAATATTCCTTCTTTGATATGCCTCAGGACCTCCTAACAAATCCCAAAAAAAATTGAGAGGGTTTCCTTACAGCCCAAGATTTTTCTTTCCCTTTGAATTACAAAATGAGGCCTATATATAGGAACTCAAGAACTAAGAACTAATCCTGAACCATTAGTGGCATTTGAAAAACCACCAATATTCTTTACAAAATTTCCAACTATAATATAAATAACGTATTCTATAATAGTTTTTAATGATTTTCCAGTTGTAGAGTGGGTCCCCTTTAGATTTAGATATAATAGATCTTCATTCTCTCTCTTGGTTGTGTGTTGGGCCTTCCCTAACCTTGTTTGGAATTGCTTGCATTGAGTGTTATTGTGGACGTGTTGTCGATGATGTCGATGCTAATATTGAGGCAAGTGCCAATGCTAGTGCTAACTAATGAAGTCCTTGCACTGGAAAATGCTTCCGCTTAGACCTCTCAAGATGTTTATGTGAATTCTTGTTGGATAGTCCATTCACACAGATCCATAAAAGTCCTCCACTCTCTGTCATATGGCATGCCACATGAACATGCCTCTATGATGGTCCCCTCTAGGCTAGTAATGTCTCCATAATCAATTTTTCCCCACTCCTTAAAGATGTTCTTGAGAAAGAACAAAAAATCATAATGATCATTATATAATTTCATAATCTTTTTCCCTTGAAGGGAGTGGTCCTTTTCTTCAAAACCTTTGTGGATTTCCTTAATTTCCACCAGGATTTTCATGAAGGACTCTTTGGGATGTAAGTTCCCATCATCATTATAGAAGGTTGGAAAATTATTTGAGTGGAGCAACTCACATTTCTCTTTGAAACCTTCTATTTCTTCCATCAGTTCTTTCACCTCCTCTTTAGCCTTCATCAATGATTCAATTTTCCTTATTATCTAATTGGCTCTTGTTACCCATTCAAACCTATTGAGATTTACCTTTGTCACTTCTTCCTTTGATATCTGGTTAAGGTAGTCTACAATTACTTCGACCTTGGAAGGAGAATCTACAATAGTATTCTAAATGGATTCCATTTCCCTTTGTGCTCTTCTCATGGTCTTAGTCATTTCTTGAATAAATTTTAAGTGGTACCACTATTTTTCCACTGTCTTTATAATTCTCTCCCACATAATCCTCCTAATTGCTTTAAATGAAGGCTTGATAGGGTTAATTTTTTCTTAACATTTCTAGCTCAGTTTCAAGTCTCTTAGTATGTTCTTTGGCCTAGAGGAGTTATGTATTGGCAAGTTCCAACTCCCACCATTGATTAGGCAGTGAAAATGATGTCTCTTCAAAGATCTCTAACATTGTTAAGGTATCCATTCACTCAACTAGAACATGAATGGACTTTCTTAGTCCAAGAGATGCTATAAATGGGCCTTGAGTACCGATATCATCGTCGCAATGGCACATCTCTTTGGCTTTTCATTTCACATCTACAAAGTTTCCTATGGATGAGGAGGCCATTTGGAAGGGTGGTGAGTTGGAGGAGAATACTTAATTGATTAACAAAAGAAGTTCAAGGATATTTTATGGATAAAAATGGTAAATAATGTGGTGCCACATGTCACAAAGTGGGAATGATGGGTTGCTGGGAATTTTTTTTAAGACTTTGACCCTTGAAATGATGACATGTGCACAAATGATAGGATGTTGAATTTGAGCTAAATGATCTTGAATTTAGTAGTTAAAGAGGTTTTTACGGCTTCAAAATGCATTTATAAGGTTTGCTTGATGAATTTACATGGTTATTTTACTCAGAGGTAGAATGTTCTTTAAAGGAGTGCATGTTTCTTGCAAGGCGAAGCTAGGGTTTAAATTTGGGCCAAATTTCTCATAAATTCTACAATTTAGAGAACTTGACTAGGAGAGTTCATGAATAGAGGTAGCTTAGACGTTCAATTTGTAGGATTTGTGCTTTTCATTTACCAAATTTAGTAAATTAAAGGACATAGGTGTGCAGGAGTTGGACTAGGTGACTACAATGGAAAATGCCAAAAATGGCTCTCCTGTACATCCTTTATACCTCACCAATACATGACACATGTGGGGATATGTTTGGATGATGCCATGTTGACATCAGAGAGGCATGACACCACCATGTGGCAGGCTGATTGTTCATGGTGATTGTTCTAACATAGGAAGTCAGGATGCAGATAACTGGTTGATAAGGCAGAGTTGATTGGGTAGGAGGTGATTGGCCACGGTGTAACACAATCATACATGGGCAACCTATGGCGAAGGGCTATGTTTAGGAGGCCATATTTTTCAATCTTTAGGGGTATGTAGAGTGGATAAGGTGGTGACACGTAGCACTCGATGCACTCCGTCAATTGCGTTATCAACTGCACATCTCCACAACATGGATCTCCAACATATGTTGGATGAAGTGCCTCTAACATTGTTGGATATGATGACGTGCAAGTTGGCTGGGAGACATTGATGGCATCATGTTGGCGTGTGAAGGAGGTGGGACCAACCATGTGGTAGTTGAAGGACTTTGCAACGTCGAGCCCTTAGCATTTGAAATATTTGGAGGAATGCAAAGTGCACGAGGAGGTGACATGTGGCTTCCACGTTATGTGTCGTGCAACTCTACGATGTGAATTGTTCTTGGCCATTGAATGGTTGGGCACTCCCACCATCCGATCTAGTGGGTGTGCATGTTTTCTAGTGCCCAACATCCATGGGTCCTATCGCAGCATGTTATGTCAGTGCCTGCCTGGTCGAACTCAACATTTTGTCCTTTTGAGCTCAGATCAAAAGAAGGTTGTGAACCTTATAGCTCGAGGCCGAGAATTTTGCAAGGTGTTAGATTTTGACACCAACACATATGTTGTTTGAAGATGCCTATTTTCGCATTGAACTTATTAAGGAGGTAATTCAAGAAAACTTTCATGCCATCACGCGTTGTCTCACATTTTACATTGTTCTTTATAAGAGATTTTATCCCCATAGCTATAATGAAGGTATAGATTGCTTCAATTTGGTGGTTTTTAAGCCCCTATAATAACACATTGAAGTGAGTCTACATGCTCTAGGTCTAACTCTCCATTTTTTACCCTAAACAATATTGAATTTTTCACACCACCACATTTCCCAACAATGCTTCTTATTATGCCCTCCAATTGAATGATAATTCAATGCCTTCTCTTCTTCCTCCCCTAATGATCTTATCTAATCATACTTCGTTTTATCAAACTATTACACAACCAAGACTCCTTTCACCCTCTTATGACATGCTATAAAGATATTTTTGCTAAACCTTATTAGAAAAAAGTATAGTCCCCTCACCTACTCTCTTAGTACATTTAAGTTTATCCACCATTCCTAAAGCATACACTTTCAACCAAATAAAATTTGAATTTCCCAATACTTAAGATACGATAAACAAAAACACTAATGATCTTTTGCTGCTCCCTTTTACTTTTGCCACATTTCCCTTGAAGCTTATTCATTAGATTCCACCTTCTAGATATCTTACTCTCCACTCTATTACAAACGTCCATGTTAATTTTTCATTGTCGATTACCGATCATGTTACATATGTATAAGCTATGTACAAATTTATTGTCTCTGTAATTAAAAAAATAGAAATTAAATGCAAACTAATAGATAAACACTATTCTATAAGTAACCATATGATGTGAAGTTATCCAATTCCAATATGTGAGAATGGGACCAATCCCAATATGTGAGAATGGGACCAATCCCAATCCAGGTAAAGTATATGATGTGAAGTTATCCAATTCCAATATGTGAGAATGGGACCAATCCCAATCCATGGAAAGTGTTAGTGCGACCGGTGTGATTGCGGGGTTTTCCTGGGTGTGTGTTTGAAATTACCATATATGATATTCCATGGCTGGCAAAGCTTTAAATACGAGAAATATCTATACTTCGGAAGGTGGCAGCAAATATAATGGATGAGTACAGGGTCTCGTAATGTTTTGAAACTAGCAAGGTTGGAGTAAGGAAATATATGTTTGTGCTTCCTTGATTCCTTGAGGAAATTGGTGAAGAAACCTCTGACCATATTGAGAACGAATATTCGGGCTATTCCCTATCAGATAGAGATAGAACAAATCTGCCATTCTTATCGGTTGCAATGAGTCGAGCGGTTGTACATTCTTTGTGATACCACGCCTTCTGGAAGTTATTCCCTTCTCCGAATCCGGGACGAGCGCTTCCCCAACCTACTCTACGGCTTTGGCTCCCTCCTGTGCGACTCTCCTCCGGCTTTCCGACCCAGTGATTCTATGCAGGAGACCAGGCTATGACAGAAAGTGATCGCTGAACATGTCAATTTACTCATATAAGATTTCCGATGTTCGAGTGTTCTTATCACAGGAAAAGGAGGTTCCTTAAATGGATCGAGTTCCAAGGGATCAGGAAGGAGAGGAAACTCCAAGCGTTCCAAGCGATCTGTCCATGGGGTTATTGCAGGATTGGTCGGTTAAGATGACTCATAACACAGGATTTTGCCCGGCTGGCGGTTCCTCAATATTCGCATATCCTACAGAGCCAACGTAGCATTGAGAAATCGCGTATCAGCCGGAGATGATTCGAAGATCGCGTTGATAATGGCATACTTGACGGAGATAACCCGTTTAACAGATATTCCGTTGTTAATCCGCAACAACAACTCCCATATCTATTTGATAAATCGCATATTTCACGGACAAAATAAGGTTGATAACGACATGTTACTGATAATTCGCGTATTCCTCGAAGATATGCAGATCAGGGTGATAATTCGCGTATTTAACGAGGATATGCAGATCAACTTGATAAATCGCGTATAGTCAGCGATAAGTCGCATTTCAGGTTGGTAACCGGAGATAACTCACATATCATGTTGTTAATTTTCAAATTGCACCGTAAATTCGGATATCGACGGATAAAATACGCATATACGGCAGAAAAGTTGCATATTACGCGAATGATAGTTTGAATATTGGGCTGATAGTGCTCATATCAGACCCATTGAACCTATATTAAGCGCGGAGATAACTTGCATGATGCGCTGATATTATTCGCGTATAGCATATTCTCTTAATATTTGGCATATTCTGCGGAGATCATACGCATATCCAGCCGCGATAACCTCTTGGTCGTATTGATAGTTTGCATATGACGTATTGAATTGATAACAACGTTGATAACTCGCGTATCAGATGGAGCCGTTGAGTACAATTCGCATATTTGAACAACATAAAACGTTGATAACTCGCGTATCAGACGTAGCAGTTGAGTACAATACGCATATTGGAAGAGATAATCCGCATATTTGAACAACATAACAACGTTGATAACTCGCGTATCAGATGGAGCCGTTGAGCACAATTCGCATATTGGAAGAGATAATCCGCATATACTGTTGATAGTTGGCGAATTGTAGTCGCATATCCGATGGATAAAACTCGCATATACTGCCGAGATGATTCCCATATCGTGTTGAATGTTGCATTTATAACATGCACATTCATAATTAGCATAGCACAGCACAGATCACATATATTTGCAGATCTGAAGGGGCCACGTCAGCGTTGAAAAGCAATTGTAGTTATCAAACATTTATACAGATGCATTTTCTCGCATGAGAAATTCGTGTAGGTAAATTTCAGCGCACTGATTCCTGATCCACAGAATCGTAGATATGATTTGTCACTGTTTCTTAAAAGCTTTGTTTTTTTTGTGACTGACAAAAATTTCTTTTATTTGCCACCGTTTCAAACCCACGGTCATATTAATCGACAGATCGAAAATTCTTACAATTTAATAAGACACGTATCTATTGTTAGCCAATAGTTTTGTGAATAGTTATCCAATAGTTTTCTGAATTTTGATACTAGCTCCCTGCGGGTATTTGTATTATATAAATCAATAGATTATATTTAGGATGTGAATTCTAGTATAGCGAAGGGAAGGTGTAGTAATTAGAAGTAAAGAATCGGGAAAAAATTATATTGAATTTTATAGGGTTATTTTGTTTTTATTAATAAAATTACAAATAAAATTTTAGATAAAACAAAATTATAATATATATATCATGTTTAAATATATATCAATAGTAGTTAGAAATTAAAATTGATTTACCATGTAAATTAAAACAATGATGTTGTAACAATATTTAATTTTAATTAATAACCATAAGAAAAATTTAATATTTACAATAAAATTACAATATAACAATATTCTTAACCATGAATATTCATTTCCATATTACTATGGATATTATTAACTTCTAAATAAACTTTATTACAATACCATCAACCATTACCATGACTTATTAATAGCACATGCTTCATAAACCATAATTCATTTTAAAAAATATAATATTTTTATAAATAATTTTATTTTAATTAAATTTCTAACATTTTAAAATATTGACTCAATTAATAAGCAGCCTAGATTAATCAAATCAATGAATATACTCTCTTTTTTAATGAATGTTCTCTCTTTCTTAAATCTAAAAATCTAACCAATTAAGTCCATAAAAGTAAAATTACAAATCTCAGAATTATAGTTTTTAACTACTACTACTACTATTATTATTATTATTATTAATTAATAAAAACCGGTAATAATAATATTAAGTTATTGATTTCTTAAAACAAAATGGATAATATAATGATAAATTTTTTTTTAAATATAATAATATAATAATAAATATTAATTAAATAACCTTAAATGATATTTTTTTATTATTTTAAATAAATAATTTTTATTCCAATATAGTTTTGTTTGTTATTTACAAATATATATACATATTGATTTATTTGAATTAAAAGAAAATAATAATATTAATTATATTCTTATTTTTGTTAAAATATTAATAATAATATTAAATTTTCGTTGAGAGGTTTTCTAGTCCAATATGATAAGATGTTGTAATATAATGCCTTCTTTAACAATTGCACTGCATAATTTATTAATAAAACATTATGTCTCCCTCAAATTACACATAACTAAAAAGTAAATCACTAATTATAATTTAAATTATAATTAAACAAGTCTAGATCCATCTTAACTCTAGATCTACTAAGCACCCAAAGGGATTAAATCCTTTGAGATGCAAACCTCTTTTAGAGGGAAAATAGATTTGATCCTTCTTGTCTATTGGTACACATAGAGTTAAGATGGATATAAGTTGGTTGTATTCATGTACTATTTGGATTCTTTAGTTTGATTGTATGAATATATTGTTTTGAGAGTTAGATTACTCTCTTTATTGTTTTATTTTAAATGTTAGAATGCATTTGTTAACATTTTTGTCTCTATATGTATTAATAAATATAATATATGTGTATGAATGTATTATTGGGAGTGTTGGTAAGTGGTGTTTTCATTCCTTGTGCAAGTGTTTATTTGTTCGGTGTTTTCTTTGTTTGTAAGTGTATTCTCTCATTATTTATTTGTATGTCTATGGGTGTATATTTTTAATAATTCTGATATTAGAGTGGTTTTTTCATTATTTGTATGTATATGTAAATGTATTTTTCAAAAATTTACTTGTTTATATGTATGAATGTATCATTTTTATCTATCTATCTATCTATCTATCTATATATATATATTATATATATATATATATTATTTATTATTTATTTCCCTAAAGGAAAAATCGTAATTTTCATTAATAAAAAATTCAAATAACAATGTTGTAGATGCTGCATATGGAGAATATCTCAAAATTTGTGGCCAATATTTGCCACATACCCGCATAGAGTTCATATAACTGTCACGTATGCATATAACGTAGCTGTAACAAAACTAAATAAATATATATATAAACATAAATCTTATATTCAACAAAAATAAGCAAAAAATGGTCCAACTATGAGCTGAGAGGGATCATGTTGATCCTGCATCCTATATTTGTAGATCAATGAAGGACTTGTGAAAGTACTGATAGAATTCATATCCCATTGTTCTTGTATCATCCAAGTGCCAAAATATTGTTGTGCAACTTCTTTGGATAAGTTGTAGGAAATCTCATTCCTTTCCCTGTAGATATGACCAAAAATCACAGAGTCAAATTGTGATCTTAAAATAATTACTTCTTCCATTAGATTTATTAATGTGTTCACATGACAATTTGATAGTTGATTGAACCAATTTATGACAATTTTTGAATTGCAAAAAATCTGAAGTTGTTGACGTCCTTTCTCTAAGGAAGAAAGAAGCAGAAGTCTAAGGTTGTTTAGTTATACATAGTTATTTGTACCCCTCCCTAAACCTGGTTTTAGTTTGAAATATTGATCTTCATTTAAATACAACGCTGCTCCTCCACCACAACCTTCTAGTTGTGAAAAACCATCAAAATATGCACACGACAAGGATTTGTCGATGACTTATGTATTTATGTTCTGGTTTTGTTGGTTATGTTCATCTTTAGGGATCATGTTCTATGTTGCCACTATATGGGAACAAGTGATAATCCAATTATTTTCTTTATCTTGATTTCTTTTGTTGTTCCTATCTAACCAAATTCCCAAGCATACTAGAGGGGGTAGATTCCTGAGCTTTACAGGATGAATCCTATTCCACCATAATTCCCAAGTTTTTTGAATTGTCTCTCCCTGCCACCTAATATTGATTGCTAACATCTGATATATATGATTCGATAATTGTATTATTATGGGGCATTCAAGGAACAAATGAATTATTGATTTTGCATTTTCCTTACATAAAATGCGCCATGTTCAGCCCTGAAAATATCTACGTTGAATATTGTCTCATGTAGGTGCTTTGTTACGCATCAGGCACCACATGAACAACTTTGTTCTTGTAGGTCCTTTAAGCTTCCAAAGTGACCACCACCACCAAACTCTGTTATTAGGTTTCTTCTCAGTGAAAATGAAGGAGTAACCATCTTTTGGAGTGTATCTGCCATAAAGAGCTAGAGTCTAGATAAGTTCATCCTCCTTATCATGTATTCTCACATGTGCTTCTAAGAGGTAAATCGTAAAAATAATCGGGTCCTATTGCCATTGTTTCGCGATCTGAAGATCATGTGAAAATTTCCATTTTTGACCAAAAATTTATTCGAATAATGATCGATGCTCCTCCTAATCAATTATTACTTTTATCTATTATTAACTTTTTTGTAATCTATTATTTATTTTTAATTCTTTAATTTTTTATATGTAATTCTCTCTAAATATATTATAATTATTTTTTAATTTTTTAATGTCGTTAATTTTTATTTTTATTTTTTATAATATAGTGTCTATTTTATTTATTATTATATATATTTTTTTTTTTTATTTTAATGTATTATGTTTTTTTATAGTCATAATTCTCATAAGATGTTTGGCCAACTACCCTCTGGATTATATAAAATATTTAATCTTTTTTTATATATACAAATTTATTATTTTATATATAATAAATATATTTTGATACTTTATTTATCTATATGAATGTATTTATATAACCCATTATTTAAATCAATATATTATATTTAGAATGTGAATTCTAGTATAGTATACGAGAGGTCTAGAAATTAGATATTAGAATGGAGAAAAATTTAAATTCAATTTTATATTGTTATTTTGTTTTTATTAATAAAATTATAAATAAAATTTTAGATAAAAGAAAATCATAATTTAAACATATATAAATAATAGTTAGAAATTAAGAATGATTTACCATGTAAATTAAAACAATGATTTTGTAACAATATTTAAATTTAATTAATAACTACAAGAAAAATTTAATACTTACAATAAAATTACAATATAACAATATTCACTCCCACATTACTATAGATATTATTAACTTCTAAATAAACTTTGTTACAATACCATCAACCATTACCATGACTTATTAATACCACATGCCCATAAACCATAATTCATTTCAAAAATATAATATTTTATAACATTTTTAAATGTTGACTCAATTAATAACCAACCTAGATTAATCAAATCAATAAATATACTATCTTTCTTAAATCTAAAAATCTACCAATTAAGTCCATAAAAGTAAAGAATTAAAATATGCTGAGATTAATTGTTTTAAGTCTTATTATTCTTATAGTAATAGTAATATTAAGTATTAGTAAGCATTATTATTAAAAAAGAAAAAGCATAAATATTAATATAATGGCAATTGTTATTTATAAATATAAAAAAATATGATTAAATAAGCCTTAAATATAATATCTGTTATTATTAATAAATATTTTTTATTCCAAAATATAATTATGTTGTTATTAAGAATATAATAATATTGATTTATTTGAATAAAAGAAAATAATAATAATAATTATATCTTATTTTTGTTAAAACATTAATAATAATATTAATTTAGTTAAGAGGCTTCGGGAGTCCAATATGGTAGAGATGTTGTAATAGAATGGCTTCTTTAACAATTTGACTGGGTAATTTATTAATAAAACATTATGTCTCACTCAAATTACACATAACTAAAAAATAAATCACTAATTATAATTTAAATTATAATTAAACAAGCCTAGATCCATCTTAACTCTGGATCTACTAAGCACCCAAAGGGATCAAATCTCTTGAGATGCAAACCTCTTTTAGAGTGAAAATAGGTTTGATCCTTCTTGGCTCTTGGTACACCTAGAGTTAACATGGATATAGGTTGGTTGTATTCATGTACTATTTGGATTATTTAGTTTGTTAGTATGAATATATTATTTTGAGAGTTAGATTATTGTCTTTATTGTTTGTATTTTATATGTTAGAATGCATTTGTTAACATCATTGTTTTTATATGCATTAATAAATATAATATCTACTTATATTATGTGTATGAATGTATTATTGAGAGTGTTGGTAAGTGGTGTTTGCATTCCTTGTGGAAGTGTTTATTTGTTTGGTGTTTTCTTTGTTTGTGAGTGTATATATTTTTTTAAGACTTTACTTGTATATGTATGAATGTATCATTTTAATTTTTTTTACCACTCTCACATTATTTATTTGCATGTATATGGGTGTATATTTTTAATAATTTCTATATTAGAGTGGTTTTTTCATTATGTGTATGTATATAAATGTACTCGAAGAGTTACTTGTTTATATGTATGAATATATCATTTTTAGTATTCTCTCTCTCTCTCTCTCTCTCTCTCTCTACACACACAGATATATATATAGATATAGATATAGATAAATATAGACATAAACATAAGATCTTATATTCAACAAAAATAAGCAAAAAATGGTCCAACTATGAGCTGAGAGGGATCATGTTGATCTTGCATCCTATATCTGTAGATCAATGAAGAACTTGTGAAAGTATTGATACAATTCCTATCCCATTATTCTTGTATCATCCAAGTGCCAAAGTGTTGTTGTGCAACTTCTTTGGATAAGACGTTGGAAATCTGATTCCTTTCCCTGTAGATATGACGACAGATCATAGAGTCAAATTGTGATTTTAAAATAATTACTTCTTCCATTAGATTTATTAATGTGTTCACATGATAATTTGACAGTTGATTGAATTAATTTATGACAATTTTTGAATCGCCAAAAATTTGAAGTTGTCGACGTCCTTTCTCTAGGGAAGAAAGAAGCAAAAGTCTAAGGTTGTTTAGTTCTGCATATTTTTTTGTACCCCTCCAAAAACCTATTTTTAGTTTGAAATATTGATCTTCATTTAAATACAATGCTACTCCTCCACCACAACCTTCTAGTTGTGAAAAGCCATCAAAATATGCCCACGACAAGGATTTGTCAATGACTTATGTACTTATGTTCTGGTTCCATTGGTTATGTTCATCTTCAGGGATCAAGTTATATGCTGCCACTGGATGGGAACAAGTGCTAATCCAATTATTTTCTTTATCTCAATTTTTTTTGTTGCTCCTACCTAACCAAATTCCGAGCATACTAGAGGGGGTAGATTCCTGAGCTTTACAGGATGAGCCCTATTCCACCATAATTCCCAAGATTTTTGAATTGTCTCTCCCTGCCACCTAATATTGATTGCTAACATCTGATATATCTGATTCCATAATTGTATTGTTATGGGGTATTCAAGGAACAAATGAATTATTGATTTTTCATTTTCCTTACATAAAATGCACCATGTTAGGCCCTAAAAATATCTACATTGAATATTGTCTCATTTAGGTGCTTTTTTACACAGTAGGCACCACATGAACAACTTTGTTCTTGTAGGTCCTTTAAGCTTCCAAAGTGACTGCCACCACCAAACTCTGTTATTAGGTTTCTTCTATGTGGAAATGAAGGAGTAACCATCTTTTGGAGTGTATCTTCCATGAGGAGCTAGAGTCCAGATAAGTTCATCCTCCCTATCATGTATTCTCACATGTGCTTCTAAGAGGTAATTTGTGAAAATAATCGAGTCTTGTTGCCATTGTTTTAGTATCTGAAGATCCTGTGAAAATTTCCATTTTTGACCAAAAAGTGTAGTATTTTTTGCATCATCAATTTGATTCAATGTCTAATAATTGACCTCCTTAAGGAAATTTTTTAGGTCAGGGGGAAGTATGTGTACATTGCCACTTCCCGACCAAGCATCCAAACCAATGCGAACTCGCTCCCCTGTCCCCACTCTCCAAGCCAATCCTGGTATGATATATTCAAAGGAGTTTAAAACAACACGCCAGATCAAAGAGACATTTTTTCTATTCCAATGGGGATGTCTGATCTAGTCCTCAACCTAAAGAGGGTTCATATATTTCTGTGTAACCACCTGTGTCCATAAACTATTTGAGGTGATTAATTTCCACTCCATTTTAGTAGCCAATGCTTATTAAAAAAAAGAGATATTTTCATCCGCCAACCACCCCATTTTTTGGCAAGAGCAATTTGATCCTAGATAACCCAAGAAAAAATTCTACCTTCCTTTTTTCCTTGCAAAGAAATCTACAACAGATCTGTTGAATTTTGTGGAGAATAGCCTTTGGAATCCATAATAAGAACCACTCTACCAGACCTGGAGAGTCATTGATTATGCTAGACATTTATTCTACTTTCCAGCTTAGCTACCAGCCATGTCGATTCTGCAATTTTATAGTTCTTTGGTTTAAGGCAAAATCCAATATACTTCAGCCCATCGTCAAAAGCCATATGTCTATAGGGAAATCTTTGTATATCAGAGTTTAATTAGAACTGAAAAACATCCCAATGCTGATAAAGTGGATTTTTCCTGATTAGTCTCCATCCCTGTAGCCTTACAATTTTTTTTAGAATATTGTTGAGCACAATTGTACACCTAATAGCCCTGCTCAGAAAGATGAGGACATCATCAATGAATAGTAAATGAGATAAGATTGTATTTGCAGTAATTTTCACTCCTTTAAATCTCCCTTGATTTCTTTCATTTTTCAACAATCTACTCAGACCTTCCATGACAAAAAGGAATAGTAAGGGAGATAATGTGCATCCTTGCAAAAGTCCATGCTCAACATGGAAAAAATTTGTTGTTGATCCGTTGATATGAATTCTATAAGAAATAGATGGCATACAACACATTATCCAATTTATAAAATCATTATAAAAGCCTATGTGAGTCAATAACATCTGAATGTAGAACCAACTCGTCCTATTGTATGATTTATTTAAATCAATTTTCAAGTTCATGCCTTTCAAATTATTTACTTTTATCGAGTGGAGGCCTTCTTGTGCAATACCAATGGCTTTGTGGATATGTCAATTTTCCAAAAATGAAAATTGTTCCATGGATATGTGCTAAGATAAGATAGGCTTAATTTTTTTGGCGATGATTTTGGCTATGATTTTAGATATGCAATTACACAATGATATAGGCCTAAAATCATTGAAGCTATCGAGCTTATCAAATTTGGGGATTAAGGCAATGAATGTATCATTAAAGGAATAATATGTTCTCCCATTCAATCTACAGTCTTCAATAACCCTTAGAAACTATTGTCCAATCATATTAAATAACGTAAGATAAAATTCCATCGGTCACCCATCTGAACTGGGACTCTTGTATTTTTTGAACCACTTCAGAATGAACTCTAGCTCTCTCATCGTTATAGGTGTATTCAGGCTTTCATTTTCTTCCTCATTAAAAAAATGAGGGAATAAACTAGCCACCTTAATAATTTCCACTAGTGGTGCCTCTTGTTGAGCTTTGAAAAAATTACCAAAATGATGTATACCAAGATTTGTTAAGCTCCTAAAAGTCTGAGATGTATTTTCAGCCTCATCCTCTAGAGACAATATAGTATTGATAGCTTTCCACCCTCTTGCATATTGTAGGAATAATTTTGTATCGTCGTCTCCCACTTGCATCCATATATATCTTCTATTAAGTCTCCATGATTCTTCCTTCTCCTTTAATAGCTTGATCTTGTCTTCCTCTAATTTTGTCATATACAATTTTAATTATGGGGAATCAAATCACCCACTATTAGGGTCCTCTAACTTGGATAATTCCACTTATATTCTATAGAGAGCATCCTCCTATTTTATTTTCATGAAATTTTCCCATTTGATTATCCTCCTTTTAAGACGAAAAATATTTTGAGTCGTGTTTTCTAACGTAGATCTATCCTTATTGAGGGACCAGACCTCCCACACTTCTTTGACGATCCTATGGAATTCCTCATCTCTTAACCAAGTCACATTAAATTAGAATATGGCATGTGGCTTAGGGATAATTCTAACATTTACAAGAAGATAGGAGAGTGATCTGATATACCCCCCGAGCCCACCCACTGCCTAATCGAGTTAATATTATCCATCAGATATTCCTTGATAAGGAATCAATATAGACGTCTTGCTAACATAGCACTACCCATTCTACGATTTCTCCAGGTAGGTTGAGTTTGAGAAAATTATATATTGATGAGTCTATTATTTTCCAATATTTTTTCAAATAAATCCATAAGCGAGTCCACTTGTACATTGTGACCCTAGGATTCAACATGTGCCAATGAGAAATCTAAATCTACCCCCAATATTAAATTCTCAACTTGCATGAAGGATAAACCCAAGATATCTTCCCCGTAGACCATATGATTGTGACAAGGCCCATATATGTTGACAATCTAGATATCAAGGCCCAATTCCTTCAAGAATATGTCTACCATTAGAGCACCCTTCCACCCCCAGATATTCAGTAACTTCATTGTTCTGCCATTTATGCCCATAGAAATACTACCTCATTGTCCTCTCACATCTAAGGCATGGAATGTCCACCCTAGAATCATAGCTTCTAATACAGAAAAAATTTGGTCACTAATCCCTAATGTCTCTTGAAGGAAAATAACATCCAATCTTTCAAATACAATGAATCTTCTGAGGGCTAGTTTTTAGCAGGGCTAGCCAACCCTATGCAATTAAATGATAGCCACTCCATCGGAAAACCTTACTCGGCTTTCCTTTTGCTCTAAGGACCCTTTCAATTGATAATTATCTTCCTTCTACTACATCTATACAAACCTTATGAATGGATTTAGATATAAATATTGTCTACCTCTGCAAGCTTTGGAACTCTTATGAGACGATGAGATACCTATAACCCCTCGGCTCCTATGGGCTACTTGGCTAATGAACGCAAGTTATATCTATGACTAGAACAAGACTGTGATGATAATTCCTTCATTGAAGAATCAGAAGTGAGGGACAAAACAAACACAATAGGGAAAGGAGTCAAACAACTTACAGGGACCGCAACCATAGGACAAGCCACAAAATTTAAAATGTATGATGATACCACCCCTTCATTAATAGCAAGACATGTAACTGAAGAGAATAAATATGGATTTAAGGATGTATTAGGATACGGGGATGGAAATTGAAGAAAGGTACCCAGAATAGGCACAGTTGATGAATCACATGAGCGGGTAATCATCAAAGGTGCCGGAAAAGGATCTTGTGATTTTCTTCCATCGATCTTCTCCACCCCTCTATTCTGGTAGACTGAATCCTTTGCATTTTCTTATACCATAGATTTGGGCCACCTTCCATCACACCTAATTTATCCTCCCCTATCCTATCCTTATTAAGTAGAGGGCATTCTTTGAAAATGTTTCCAACTTCATGACACCTCCTACATCTAAATGAGATCCACTCATAATCTAACTTCTGCAATTTGGAGAAACCCCACCACTGTAGCTACAGGATTTCCACCAAGCCCTCCCTGGTCTCAAGGTGAACTAGTATTCGTGCAAAATCCATCTTCCCTCTCTCAACAAAGGATTTATCATAGTCTAAAGATACCCCAGATAATCCCCAATTCTTCTGAATACATCTTTTGTCTAAAATTACAGTGGCAACCCCAATACCCTAACCCAAATCAGTCTGAATCCCAATTTTTCACACTTTGGGTCAAATAGTGGAGACCATCTCTTCAACATTATAGGATCCAATTCAATGTGCCAAAATTTCTTTAGAACCCATGTCACATGTTTAGCTTGTTTGAAACAAAGCATGAACCAACCCCTGGTCATTGTTACTAGAGATGGCATAACATCTAAGACTTATCCCCAAACCTCCACAACCCATTTCTTCATATGCATTGGTGTGTAATTGCGTCCCTAAACCCTACCCATGAGTACTTGATTTGTCGTGTCCATAACCTCATTCAATTTAATGCCTTCCCTAAGAACCAGTTGATGCATTTTTTCCATTACTCTGGTGGAATTAGATTTCTTCTCTTATGTCCTTGGTAATCCTTCCTCCATGCTTCCTGAACCCTTTGATGGATTACCTTCAATTTATAAAACCGTAGGTTCCAACCAATAGTGGTCTTGTGCACTAATAGAGATTCGAGCAAAGGAATTGGAGGTCTGTGCCAAAGAAGAAGCCCCTAACCCGTGTGTTATCAAAACAACTTCGACCCTCTACCACGGGGAAATACCTATAGTTTACTGGAGCCCATAGGAATCATAGCCACCATAATGCACCAACACCCCTTCTTTTCCATCTCTATTAGGGTTTTTTGTATCCCTTTCTTCCATCGAACTAGGGTTTATGCAACTCTCCAGAAACTGTAATGATGATGGAGATGAAACTAGAAAATCTAGTTGTGTCTGAACAAAATCCGAATTTTGGGTCACACAGACTCTTGAACAATTAATATATATAAAAATTGAAACATTTTATATTCATAGTCAAAAAAATGTTTACATAGCTATCATATCTAGATCCTTCCAACATTACATAAAATAGTAATATATCCCTAATATCCCCATGAGGCAAGTTCATAGAGTAGAGACATTCTCTTTCATTCATCGACCATACAAAAAAAAACATATTTTTCATATATCCTACCACATATCGCTAGGATATCAAACACGAAAACTTGAAATTAAATATCAATTAGCATAAAATCTTGTGACCTGACTCAAATCCACACCTAATATGGCCTCATTCTACTACCAACAATGTAAATACATATGAAGATGATCCCAACTCCTTTGTTGTTGACAATTGAAGATGTCTCCTTGATGATGATTTATTTCTTGTTGATCTTCTTCAAGGATGTTTGAGATGTGATATTTTCTTAAATGAGAGGGAGATTACTTTGATGATGAAGTGCTCTTTCTTTCTTCTTCCAAGAGTTGTTCCTTCTAGATGATATGAACCTTGTGATGAGATGGATAGTCCTTCTTGATGCTTCTTCTTTCTTCTTGATGATATCCTTGTGCACGACCCTTATGTACCCTTCTTCAATTGGATGATGTTCAAGCCACCTCTTCTTCTTGTCACCTTTTCTCTGATTCCATGTTGAGAAATCAAGGGCATCTAGATTAGGGTGATTTCTCTTACTTTGATAACTGCTTGTGATGTTCTTTTACTTAACTTGATGTACTTGTAGTTAGCTTCTTCTTTACTTGATTATTAAAATTTTCTTTTATTATCAAACAACTACCAAACTACGAAGATCAATGAGACAAGAGGACACAAAATATGTCCTGCAAGTTAGGGCCAAAACCTCTCCTCTTGAGAGGAAAACCCACAAGAATTCTTATCTTCTTATAAAATATTAAAATGATGAATTCCAAGACCTAAGACCCTTGAAAAAGACTCCTCCAAGGCCAAGTCAACCTCTCCGATGAACATGTTCTTCACAAAATCAATACAAGTCAAAACTGCTCAAAAAGATTGTAACTTTTACAATTTCGGACTTGCAACTTCTTGAATTCAACTTCGGCCTCACTACAAAAACCCTAGCTCATACAAATGAGTTAAATATGGTAAGATAATCTTCCTCCTTCCTTCTCTCAAGGTCCTTATTCCTCCTTTATAATTTTGTTTGCAGACTTGATCCTATTAGTACCAAATTTCAGCTTCTTGATAGGTCTACAGTTCATTTTTTCTGCAACAAATTGATGCCCTAATTTCTTCGCACATGTGGGAGATGGAAGCCAAAAAATAGTCCTTAAAATATTCTATGTTTTTCCCTCTTTATTTTTCCCTTTCCTTATCTATTTATCCCTTGTCTTTCCTATTCTTCCATGAACTTTTTGTATGATCTCTCAATCAGGTTGAATATCTTCTATATATAGCCCTTCCTTGGAGCCAAATTTTCATTATGAGGCTGACTTGGTATTGGAGGAGGATATTTGACTCTTTTGACTCTAAATAAATTTCTTTTACATTATACAACACGCCCAATAGGGTATTTACATCTGACAATGACTTCTTTGACTCCTAGACTTTATGAAAAATCCCTAGAAGCACTCAATCGGTGCTTGACCTATAAATAAAATGACCTTGAGCATGAAACCCATGATACAAAATAATAATAATAAATTTTATTTTTCTCTTTACATCAACTACCCAAAATCATGATTACATGAGACATTATGAAGACCGAACCTAGTTACATTTTTCAACATAGATGGCATCAATTCCCCCCCTTTTAGATACAAGGTGAGAAGATTAAGTAATATAAACTGAAAAACATGTCAAGACTCAAGGCAGATTATGTTGTATGAATGAAATATATTCTTGGTTGTTGAAGCTAATTGCCAAGAAGTGATCCATCCAAGGTGAGTATTTGTTCTTGCAAGAGGCTTGTTTCTGAAGTATCCGTTTGAATGATGAGTTTCTATGACAATTATCACACTGGTGAACATCAAAACAATGATATTTCATATGGTCAAATCGATTACATTATTAAAATTTAACAATTTGCGGTGAATTTGAAGGATGACCAGTAAGTGAAGATGAGTTATCTTGAAGAAATCCAACACTCTCAAATTTAATGGGTTTTGAGTAATATGGAATATGAAAGGACACATCCTTATCATATCCAAGACCATTTTTGTGCTCATTGTTGATAATCTCTTCCCAAGGTTTGATGATGGGCTTAGAAATGGAAACTAAGCATTTGCATATTTATGAAAACTTTCTCCTAATATGGGAATTTGGTGTGAATCAACTTCAATCTTAGTGATATGATTAGTTTCTGGTTATTAATGGGAGTCTATTTCAAAGTCAAATAAAAGACTGTTCTAAACAAAAACTAGTTCAAAATGACAACTCTTCTGTTGAAGTTCATCTCACTACAATTGAGATTCTAGTTGCAAAAAATCAATCTTGTCATGTGCATTTTGCAAACATATTTGAATGTCTTTGACAATGGTTTTGTCAATCATGACTGTATTTTCAATAGTAGAATGTATTTGAGTATTTAATAACTCTAATCCTCCATAAATTATTTTCATTTTTTCAATAAAGCAAACTCTGTAAATGAGGAATGTGAGGTTCAATTGAAAATGCACTTATTTAACTTATTTTCAAAGATATTAGAAGATTCTCCAATTATGATTTGCACCAAGGTATGAATCAATGGTGAAATCATATAATATTGGAGTAAGGGTATAACTTATGTATACTTTAATTCTCTACGTGAGTTCAACACTAAACACAAAAATAACTAGGAAAGTGACAACCATAATGAGTCTTATATATAGTGCCACAATTGTAGCCACATTGGTGCTATTGTGGTCACACCTTCTCCACACAAGATAACATCATATTTGTATAAGAGTCCACATATTTCTAGAGATCATTATAAAAATCACAAAATAAACCAGAGATTTGAACAAGGCATGAGAAGGATAGAATATAAACCTTCCAAAACTACACAAACTTCATAGCTCCTTTTCACAACTCTTTATATACGCATGAATGAAAATAGAGATGATTCAGGTTTTTATGGGTCACTAGAAATAACCGAGTGGCATGTTGGATCACTCTGGATAGAAACCTCTTCACAAAGAAAGAAAATGCAACTTCCAATGAAACTTTGAGATAGTTATGGTTGAAAATGACTGCAACTCCCCACAGGAGGCTTCATTGGGGGAGCAATGCCATAACACGTGGATTCGTATTGGGGGATATTTATTGAGGAAAAAATGACATAACATATTGAGGGGTATATAGGAGGTAGAGGGTTTTTATATTTTAAGGTATAAAACATGGAGCCCAAAATTAATGAAAAAATATAAAGGGGTATAAAAAAGGTTAATAAAAAAATGGATACCTACAATATCTAGTGAAAGTAGGGGTTTTTAAATTGGGAAGGTGTATTGGGTTCTTATGGGTAGGGGGTTAAATAATGTGATTTTAGAGGAATTTTCCAATATGTAGTTAAATTAAGGGTATTGTTTTATATGCCAAGAACACACATGATATGTCAGAGGTTCATTGAGTGAAGTCTCGTTGCAACTCCCTCACATTTATAACTAATTTGCATTCCCAAATAGGCCTGACGAGGAATGCAGGTCACAGAAATTTATAGATGAAATGTTCACTAAACAGAGCTTGAGCGATCATTACAATGAGAGGGAAGGAAACACCAAGAATGGACAATGGAACAATGTGTAATGGGTTGAGGCATTACAATTTCAGATTAAGAAAATTCCAAAACAAGGAGCAACAATGGTCATTAAAAAGAAAACATTGAGACAAATAAATATGACAGTGCACAACCTCACCGACTGGTGGTGAATAATTTGGAAGAGCCCTCAGCTAGAACCATCCTTCATTAGACCTCCTTCATCTTCTCATAGAAACGTTTTTGTCAACTATTATTCTCGCAACACTTTCTATTAGTCTTCGTTCCTTTTTTGTTACAAAGTACACTTGACAGTGACAATGTGGCATGATTATGTAATTCCACAGTTGATGGACAATAATCTGGTCACTTCAACTCCTTAGGACAAAGGCCCAACAACAAAATAGAAGGAGGGTGTCAAAAAATGTAGCAAGAAAGGCTCAATTTGACTTTAGTTTTATTCAAATTGAGTAAATTGAATTTCCACATCAGCAGGACAAGTTGAATTAGGGGAATTTTGAGGTCTAAATGGGCCTCCTAAGAAAAATGTACAACCAAAATAAACTTTATAAGAACCAACATGATTCAAGATGGTGATGTCCACCATGGGGGATGATTCATCATTTTTGGAGTAAAAAAGAAAAATAATAAAATAATAAAACTAATTTTTCAACTTGTATTTTCAACTTATGTCCCTATGGTTTTACTCAAATTTCAAGTGGGAGTACTCGTTGGATGAAAAATTTAATTTCTCATCCAAGGATTATTCATGTTGCATACTTTCGATGGACCATGCTACACGAAAAATGAGAAATACATGAAAAAATATGATTGCTTTCACATTTTTCATGTATTTCTCATTTTTCGTGTAGAAGGGTCCATTAAAATTATGCAACATGGGTACTCCTAGGATGAGGAATCAAATTTTGCATCCAACGAGTGTTTTTTCTCGAACTTTGAGTAAACCCATAGGGAGATAGGTTGAAAATACGAGTTGAAAAAATAGTTTTTTTCTTTTTCTTTTTTCCCTCTAAAATTTGATGATGTAATCTAATCTTATTTGATTATTTCCACTATTATTTTATAATTTCCTTAAGAGGCCCATTTTAGACCTAAAAATTCCCCTAATGGAGGCAATTAACTAGTGTGACATGGCTCTTGTCACTCAATTAGCTCAGTAAATTCAAGGTAGGGGCTTGGAGTTCAGTCATGCTTGTGTTGATTTCTAAAATTTAGCAATCTAGTCCAATTATTTTCAGTTGTATTTAGGTAACTGACCTCTAACTATTGATAGAGTCAATTGAAGATCATTTTTGCAGTGGGACAATAGTCTAACTCAGAGATTTGTCAGTTAACTGATCAATCAGCCCAAAATAGCTCATGCATGCATGGAATTCAAATTTCTTTGTTGATGTGGAGTTAAGGCTAGTGTAACATGAGTTATATACTAGTTGGGTTAACAGTTGTTGCATAAGTAAGGAGATCATTTCCTTGGGAATTTCGCAAGGAAATAGGGACTTCCCTATTGTTTAGTAGCTCAAATAAAAAAAATTAATCACATACATAAAAAAAATGAATCACAAAATGAAAAAGAAAATGGTTTATTTTCCCTTTATCAAACTAATATGTGGAACGATCAACAAAAAACATTTTGTGAGGTTTTTGTGTATGATAAAAATCCTATAATTACCTAAATGTCTCGTCTTCTCAAATAGTAAATGTGCCTTAAAATATTTCGTAGCAGGATGTTGGGGCTGTTGTAGCTTATGTTGTGTTTTTAGCTTTATTTATTAGATATATCATTATCGGGGGTTCACCCCAATGAAACTTCTTTACATTCTTTACCCCCGACAAAGTCTAAAAGACATGAAGTATTTATTTATTTCATAGCAGAATCGCAAAAGAAACAAGTGTTGAAGTGTTGAAGGGTGGGACCCAAAAGGTATATACATCGTGGTTTAAAGTCCCGTCGGGTTCGCTGCATCGCAGAGCTATGGATGTTGGGTTTCGCCGATTGTGACTTGCGATGGCAGACCTGAAATATATATATATATATATATATATATATTATATATTGTGTAAAATCCTAGCAGGTCCGCGATCATCACATAACGCTTTATATATATGTATATGGTTTGTCGATTGCAATTTGTGATAGGCCAGATCCGATAGTTTATATATGATATGCTTTATAAGTCTAATGGGTCTACAAATATCGCAAGATTTGAGTTCAAGCACCAATTGAAAACACCGATTGTGATTTGCGACGAAGATCCGAACCCAAAAACTATATATTGTGTTCTATAATTCTGGCGGGTCTGCAAGGCTTACGAAAAAGAAGATTTAAAGTTACAAGCGGGATTTCGGGCGGAGCAAAAATGGTAAGTGGTTTTTAGTGGAGCTCACCTGATCCCACTTTTCGTTCGACATGTAACAGCTGGGTGGAGAGAGAAAACTACCCATTTCAGGCGGGTATTCTCCGGGCTTATGTCCCACCCGAAATATTTGTAGACAGTTTGATCCACTAAGCGCAGATCTACGATGGGGATCTATCAAGAAAATATGTCGCCTAGAGAACTATGCAAAGGCTTTGAAAGGTGCGAAAAAGGTATGTTATGCATGCTTTATGGGTATGTTCATTATAGATGGTTTATAATGAATTTAGCATGGATATAAGGGTTTATAGGTAAAGACCATGGTATAACCAATATTAAGGAGTGACTTAAGTGGGCATATATATATTTGGCTTAATAAAAGGATATTAAAGGTTTAGAAGGGTCGATTGAGTCCCAATAAGTGCATGTGACTAAGGGTTAGTCTATATTAGGTTTAATAAATCATTCCACATAGGGATTTATGAAAGGGGCCTTAACCATTATGGATTAAAAGTTTGACTCGGAATATCATTAAAGACACAGGTCCCAATACATGTGTAAGCCCAGGTTTACACAGGTCAACACAGTTCATTATGGGTAAAGTGAATTAAACATCATTTATGGCATTTACAGAGGAACTCGGTAGCGGATTAACAGAGCAAGCCAGTAGTTATCATCCTCTTCTGAATTTAGTAATGTTCCTATTATTTCATGTTCTTTGAGGTGTCTTTTACCCTCTGTAAAATTCTGTAATAGTTTTTACTTCATATAGTTAGAGAAGTAGTTAAATAACTTGGGTAGTTTCAAAAATTAACAACTGTTCCACAATGCATAAAAAGATGAAAATTTACAAAGAAA